>JAQGBY010008982.1:0-10071 GCA_034698785.1 Mycogona germanica
TAAGCTCTGAGAGGGGTACAGAATCTTCCTGTTGTGATCCGTCACTTCAGTGAATTCAAAAAAAAAAAAAAAAAAAAAAAATTCCAGTGACATACAAGACAGTGACATTGAGATCGATTTTTGAAGTGAGTGCTAATGGTGTTATGTGGGTTCTGGCCATCCAATATTGCTGACATTCCCATTCTAGGGGGTTCCAGGTCCCAGCTCCACAGATACTTTCAATGCTGGATCGGACCCCCAAGACCTGTTCAAAGTGTTTTTGAATGAAGAAATGGTGCTCGTGATAGTCAGTGAAACAAACAGGTATACTGGCCAAACGTTGGCCGGTACTGTCCTTCCACCAACATCATGTGTTCGGCGCTGAACAGACATGTCGGTGGACAACTTCTGGATCTGGCTGGCCCTTGTCATCCAGCAGAGGGTGATCCAGAAGCCAACCATTGATATGTGCTGATCCAGCAGCGAACTGGTGGAGACTCCCTTCTATTGGTGCTACATGTCTGAGAGCCAGTTCAGTATGATCACCAGGTTCCTGCACTTTGTGGGCCATGCCACCATCCAGCAGAATAAGAAGACCTACCACTGTTACAAGCTTTATAAGATCTGACCAGTCTACCAGGGCATGCTGGGGAAGTTTCAGACAGAGAAACATCAATATATGAGAGCCTGCTCCTGCACAGGGGCAACCTTGGTTGGAAGCAGTTTTTTTTTGTTTCCAATCAACTATAGTCAACCGCACTACAGCTAGGCATTACATCCCCCTCATGGTGCTTAGGCACTGTGCGAGGGGGAATGACCAGTACCCCGGGATCAACATTTTCGAGAGACCGTGCCGGGAATCGAACCCGGGACCGCCAAAACCACAGTCAGTTGCTAAACCAACTGGGCTTCGACGAGTCATATATGGCACTGACCTTCTGACCAGGTAAGAATAAAATTGTACATTCTGCTCACCAAGTGCAGGGCATAGCCCACCCAGACCTGCGTGATGTGCAACACCAAGGTGGACAAGAACTGAAGAAACATTTGTAAAAAATCACATTTTTGTTGTCCATCTTGCAATGTTGGATTGTGTGTGGATCCGTGCATTGGGGTCTACCATATGACACTGAACTTCTGACCAGGTAAGAATAAAATTGTGTTGCTTTTCCAAATCACTGTCACATCTCTACAACTTTAGGCTCACAAGTAATGATTTTTTTAAAAATTGGATTAATTCAAAATCAGTTGTTTGGTTAGGTGTGGGTATGGTTAAATTAATTGGCCGGGTAAAGGGTCAAGGATGGTTGAGAATGGATTTGAAACCATCATCACGCACACCTGACACCATTAAATTTTTGACTTGGTAGTAATTACCTTGTGGAATGGTCCTTACAAAAATATACCATAGGAATTACCATATTGGAATTCGTATAGCTGCACGTGTTGTGTAAAACGATTTGCAATATATTTCATTTGTAAACAAAACAGTTGTATTTCGATGGAATGAAGTTTGTTTGATTGTTTTTATTGTTGAAAATTGAATTATTTTCAATTAAATTATTTTTAATTAAATTATTTTTATAGAATTTTAAGTTCTATTATATTTATTTAGTAATACTATAAAAAATCCCGATAGATTTTTGAATTTGGCACTATAAGAACACAAAAGTAGTATTTTACTATAGTAATATTCCAAATCGTTACTATAGTATTCATTACCATATTCAAATTCAAATAGGACCTACTCTAGTATTTTAATCATATAGGATACTATATGAATACGATTCCTTTTTCAGGCCACCTTGATTTTTGATTGTTTTATATGATATATATATATTTTTATTCGCTGAAGTGAATGGCACTACAAGAGTTTTTGTATCCCTTGTAGTGCTTCGGTACTGTGTGAGGCGCATATATATGTGATGAAATCAGTAGGTGGACCCCAATGGCACAGTAGATCTCCCAAGGTTGAGCCAAGATGGCAGAAAGAACACCGAAATTGCTAGGCCTATTGACGTGATCCAAACTAATAGCTACCAGTGAAGAGCAGCCCCCAAGAGAGGGGCCAATGGCGGGGGCTAAAATTCCAGTTGGGGACAGAATGGATTACTTGGCACATGACGCTATCAGCGCCACGAACTCTTACGTCGCTTCGCCAATAATCGAGATTATAATTTTTTTACCAATCAACCGCACTACAGGAGTTACGTCCCCCTCATGGTGCTTAGGCACTGTGCGAGGGGGAACGACCAGTACCCCGGGATCGAAATTTTCGAGAGCCCGTTCCTGGAATCGAACCCGGGACCGCCGAAACCACAGTCAGTTGCTAAACCAACTGGGCCACGACGAGTCGTACAATTCTGTTCGTCTCATTAGTTGCTATATTATAACTGCTTACCATATCTTACACAACTGTCAAATCACAACCACACGCTCCCGTGTGTGCGGTGGTGATTTGGCTAATGATTACAGCATACTAGCTGGCATAATCTGACTACGTCCTGCTTTACAACGCCGGGGTAATATCAACTCGTCAAATTTCAAAGATGGACTTCCGGGAGCTTTGAGGCTGACAAACGCAAAGCTGCTAACCTCCTGAACAAACATCTAAAAAATAATTAACTTCCACCACGCCCTGATTCACCAAACTTGGTGCGCTCGTGATGTACTCTTCAAAGCGCCACCAGGCGACTCGACTTGATCAAATGGACAATGTGACAAATATGCCATGCTGTAAGTACGACTCGTCGTAGCCCAGTTGGTTTAGCGACTGACTGTGGCTCGGCGGTCCCGGGTTCGATTCCTGGCGCGGGCTCTCGATTATTCGATCCCGGGGTACTGGTAAAAATGTGCCCCTCACATAGTGCCTAAACACCAAGATGGGTACAGAAACTCCCGTTGTGATATAAATAAAATAAATTAGAAGCCATTTTTAGGTGAAAGCAAAACTGTGTGCAAGGGATTTTAACTGCACGGGTCCAGTTGCCGGAAGTGAGAGATTTCGGTTCTCAGATTCTCAGTCTGTCTTTCAGGCAATTTGTAATGAGAGAATTTGAGGCAAATTTGTCTTAAAATGAGAGAATTTGAATTTGTGAGAAATTATTTCACGACTCAAAAGACAAAAATTTATATTTAATATTTTTTGTATTTGATTTGTATTGATTTATTGATATTGTATTGTATTTTGTATTGATTCATTGATATTGTATTGCATTTTGTATTGAGGCAACGGAGATGGCTTAAAAAAAATTAAAGTAATTTATATTTCAATCTCCCTAGTATACAAGTACAATACAGGTACAATATCTATAAAAATAAATTCATAAAAAGATTTTAAACACACTGCATGAAAATATTGTGGTTTCACTCTACTTTCTATTTTTGCTATACTTCTACTACTAAAATCTACTTTCGACCCACATAACATTCGCCTTACGTTGACATGTGTTGACAAAGCCAAAAATCAATTCTTAAAAACCACCACCACAGAAGAATATGCACATGCCGTGTATAATGTACCTTGTGGAACATGCAACGGAACATACAGTACAGATATATGTATATGTTGTATGATGGTGAAACAGCCCGGAGCACTTTTCTCAGATTCCGCAAACACATGTATGACATCGAGAACTGTGCCATCAACAAATCTGCTCTAGCAAAACACTGCGTCACCACAGTGCATATTCCAGACTGGTCCAAATCTGATTTGATCCAAGGTTTATAAAATAATCCTTGGATTTGATCCACCACGCACTAAGATACTATGACTGAATTGTTGCCGAGTCATATTACATCAACCTGGAAAACCATTTAGCAAAACCATAAGCAAAGCATGTGGGCCTTTCCTTACTTGGGGGAAAAGCCAAGCACCGCAAAAGTTGGAAAATCGCCGTGATCCGCCCTTAAGGATGGTCGATATCGAAAGCTAGCTTGAGCATTTTGTAATTTTTGGATTTGTTTTGTAATGTTTACACTGAACACAGTGCATTCACCAACTATAGATTTTCGTGTGGTATTACCATATATTTCGCCACTCGAAACTTTAATATTTTCATGCAGTGTTTAATATATTTTTATAAATATTGTACCTGTATTTACTAGGAAGATTGAATTAAAGATTACTTGACATTTTTTTAAGCCAACTCTGTTGCCGAGTTAGATTGCCGTCCTCCAAACCTTCTGTTTTTAAATGAAGACAAAGCAAAGCGGCATAATCCGAGAGGTACATGAATAATACGACGAAAGGAACGATATCTGATGGCTGACCACGCTACACTCCGTCATAATCACCAAAAAAACCAAATTTGAAGAAATTACGATTTTGATCGTCTACTTACTGGGCCACACAAACGTTTTCGACTGTATCCGACTACAGTCTCATCAGGTATGTTTGAAAGCGACGGTGCTGCTGCGCACGGTCCAAAGAAAGAACTGAAAAAACTAAACCGAAAATGGCGACTAGGTAGTGACACAGCACATGTGGTACTACAGCCGTAGGGCACGTCTGTTTCCGGTTTCACGGGAAACAGAGGTGACCCCTAGTGTCGAGAAATTCGTCCAGATATCATTCCGCAAATAAGCATCCATTAATTATTTGACGTAGCCGAATGCAGCAACGGCTAGAACCATCACAGGCAAATACGAGCAGCGCCCTAAAAACGCCACAGTGAATGGTTATAAAAATATATAAATAACCAATCTTGGTTAAAGAAAAGTGCAAAAGGCACAATCTGGTTCGGATGTGAATAAATGTAAGTAAACGATCAAAATCGTAATTTCTTCAAATTTGGTTTTTTCGGTGATTATGACGGAGTGTAGCATGGTCAGCCATCGTGGTTCTTACAGATATCGTTCCTTTCATCGTATTATTCATGTACCTCTCGGACTATGCCACTTTGCTTTGTCTTCATTTATTCACATCCGAATCAGATTGTGCCTTCTGCACTTTTCTTCTGTTTTACCATCGGCTCCAATTCTTGTTTTTGAACATAATTGGCGTTTGCAGCATTTTCAGTCTAAATGCATGTTTAAACAAAAAAGTTAACTAACTGAGTAATTTAACTTTTTTGTTTAAACGATCTTCGTTGCCGAGTATCTGATTGAGTCCTGCAATCCCCAATTAGCTTAGTGATTAACTATCATCGGCTCCTACCTCCTTATATAAATGCATGTGTTCGATAGCAACCCGATAGTGGTATTCCAACTGATGTGCAATCGGAATCGGTTCTTTTTAATTTTTATATTGAAACACACAAGGCAGTAGGCACACAAGGTCTCAGGAATCTATTTAATGAATTTTATATTTATTGTAGGAATGCAAGCGCAAAATTTACCTTGGCAGACATATGAGACATTGGCCTGCTTACTGATTCTCAGACAAAATTAATTTGTACGCATGTGTTAGAAAGGCTAATTAACATTGGAATGCGACAAAATTTGTGCACTTCAACATAATGTAAGTTGTGTTAGATAATTTCAGACGTAAATAAGCAACAAAACGGTGGAACAACGATGTCCTACAGGAGGTTTTACATATTAAAGCAGGCTTCTTAATTGGATGTTCACTCACGCAGAAAAACCAAGCAAAAAAGTATGCGGATATTAATTAATTATTAATCTATCTCAATATTTACTTGATGTCATTAAATATAAGTATAACAAATAATTGCATTGTGAACCTTCGGTAGATTTCTTGGAAACTCTAAATGTTAATGTAGTTCTGCGCACCCTTAACCCTTTAAGCGTCACATGGATTTTCCAATACCCACTTTCCAAAGTCACATAGTTTTCGATTTATTATAATTTTTTAAATGAAAAATCATAACTTATGAAACAGAGGTCGTGGACACTTGACAGTTTGTAATTTGGAAAGGTGGCAAATGAGGCAGTAAAATGGAGCCAGGTGGGATCATAGAATTTAGATTCTGGCAGCACAGCTCCAGCACCAATCCGACAATGCTGGATGGATGCAGGAATCGCGACTCCAGCATGCAGTGCTGGAAGGAGTGGGTCGTCCAGAAGCTGGTCCAGCAGCTTCCAGTTGGTGACCCCCTTCTTCCGGTACAACATGCTGAAGTTGCGGCTCCGGCATCAGTCCAGCGATGCCGGATTGGGTCTGGAGCTGTGACCGGCATTGGTTGCAGCCTACCTGCTTTATGGTTCATTTTCGATAGACTGATTCCACACTCAGAAGCACTTTCACAATATCCAGGGGGTCCGGGCCAGCACTGCAATTATCCGTGGTGCTGGTGCTGGGCCACGGAACCCCCTGGATTCAAAAATGTGACCATGCTGGATGGCTGGGGGTTGATGTTTCAAACCCCCCCCCTCATTAACGTTACCCAAAATTTCCCTGTATGCACTAGCTTCCTTTAGACCCCTTGGAGTTCAGAACAGTTCTGATTTGGGTCTAGTTAATATGGAAAATTGGGCTAATTGTGCTCCAGAAACACTTTCAAAATAAGATTGGTGACTTGGTCAAGTTGAACTGTTGAAACATGGGGCATTAGCAACTTGGTACAATCTCGATCAGACTTGATACATCGCCAATAGAGAAAGGGTCTCCGTGCACAAGGCTCTCAGCTAAAGGAGATAACTTTAACTCTTTAAGTGTCAACTTCACATATTCGTGACCACGTGATTCCGCATCCCACGGTCAAGGGTGCATTCCCGATCCTTCACTTTTCAAAAAATGAGTGGCAAAAATTTACTAACCACAACAAAATGTAAAGCACATGATTGAATAGAGCGAAAAGCGGAGATCACAAAATACCCACACATTTTCAGACCGGTGGCATGAACGTCCTGACGTGGCACAGTTGGTTAAGTGACTGACTGCGGTCCCGGGTTTGATTCCCGGTGCGGCTCTGGCCGGGGTACTGGTGAAAATGTGCCTCTCACAAAGCGCCTAAGCACTGAGAGGGGTACAGAATCTTCCTGTTGTGATCCGTCACTTCAGTGAATTCATCATCATCATCATCATCTAGCACCAGCTTCCGGCACCAGATATGAGAGAGTCGATTTTTGACTAAAAAATGGCCACACCCATGAAACTGTTAAACTGTTAAACTGGATCTGGCAGCTGGCCAGATCACATAAGTAAGTGCCAAATTATGCCGGATAGAGCTGGATACTGATGGATAATAAGTGCTGGATACAACATGACTCATCCAGCAGTGATTTTGGTCTGCCAAAATTAGGAGAAGTGAAAAAAAACCAGCACCATGGATGATTACAGTGCTGGCCTGGACCCCCTGGATATTGTGAAAGTGCTTTTGAGTGCATCGGAAATGAACCAGAAAGCAGGTAGGCTGCAATCAATGCTGGTCACAGCTCCAGGCCCAATCCTGCATTGCTGGACTGATGCCGGAGCCACGACTTCAGCATGTTGTGCTGGAAGAAGGGGATCACCACCTGGGAGCTGCTGGGCCAGCTTCTGGATGACCCCCTCTTTCCAGCACTGCATGCTGGAGTCATGATTCCTGCATCCATCCAGCATTGTCGGATTTTTTTAAATGGGGGCATACCCCATCACTACCCCTCCTAATGAGAGGGAAAACTCCGACTACCCCCAAGCCTGGACTAATCCAGTGGCTATAAGGGGGGTGGACGCCAATTAATCCTTAATTTTATATAAAAAAGGAATTTACCCATTTGATAGCCCTCTTTCTTTACTGAACTAAGTTGAAATGAAACAGGAGGTAAAACTTTATTTGAAAATAAGAAAATAAGGAAAAGAAGAAGATGGTAATCGACACAGACTGGGACCTGTTTAAGTCAAGGAGCTAATTAAGACTTCATGTTGTCGGTGAAAACTGAGGTGTGGCTTTGTTGAAACACATAACATCATTCATCATTAATGATATCAATTGTAGTAGAATTAATATGATAACAAGGTAATATTTTCAGTTTGAAACTTGTAGTCACATCTGTTCAAACAACATGTGGCACTTTTGGCCATAACAAGCATATTGTGGAGAGCTTAAAACAATCAGTGAAACAGAAGGTGGTCGAAGGTTCGAGCTAAATGCAAGCAAATTATGAATATGATAATAGTAGGGTTGGAGTCCCACAGGGATACGCATTCTGTGCTGAATTTTGAAGGCAACTATATGCACTAAAGAATGGCCGAAAATAGTCGTAACAAATTTAATAATTTGGTGTATAAATATTACAACTAGAAATTTGATAAAACAAAAATAAAATATAGTTATACAAACTACCTGGGTAACACGAGAGACCAAAGTTTGTTAGGGCCAACTCACCCTTCCTCCTCCTTCCCAATCGGCTGAAAGCTATGTTTTTTGCACATGGCACTAATGCCAAGGCAATGATGCGCTGGTTGACACTTGTGGCCACTAGATGGCACAAAAAGTCAAGCTATAGAATAGCAAACAGTGCATATAGGTCACTCTCTGCCTGACCACTGCATCGATGGTTTGCTACATCGCGAGTTCAACAAAAATGTGTGTTAACTGACTTTCGACTACTGCGAATGAACAAAATGCATTTTCGCAATAAAAACATTTACGCGATCAAAAATGGAAAATAGGTTTTTTCCTGTTTGCCTCAATGGATTTTCGTTATCAAAAACTCAAAATCTTAAGCAAATTGAGATGAACAATTTGAGTCTAAGATTGTTCTTGGATGCAGCCAATTTTCGACTAAAACGGACATAGCAGTTTTCTGAGACGTCCAACACCCTAATCGACTTCTGAACCACTTTTGGATGTTATGCTTACACTGGTACTGTGTGACCCCATGATGGATGTGGTTTGGAAGATTTGTGAAGGACTTGCTGATCAACAATCTGCAGGCTCTCCTGTGATGTACCTGTGCTGAGTGTGGGCAAGTAAAAATCTGTGCCACGCCCAGAAAAGAAGAAATCAACGATTGGTAAAAATCAGAACATTTGCTTTGCTGTTTCAAAGAACAATTTGCTTTTTAAAATCTGTCTTATGTGTTGACCAGAAATAAAATTGCTAGGCTATAAAATAATAAAATAATATAAAATTAATAATAAAATAAAAGTGTGGCTAGCAATTTGCAGTGACTATGCCTGTCTAGTTTTTCCTCTGTGTTCCTAAATAGTTAGCTAAGAATCAGAAGCTGTAACTAGCAAATGGTTACACCTTACACAACTATATAAAAAAATTTAAATTTCAACAAATTAATAATTATTGTCTGTAGAGTAAATATTGTAAATAATTATGAAATTTAATTCAAATCCAGAATATCCAAAAAAGATATCAAGATGAAACATATGACTGAGGGAAGACGATTGAATCCATCATAAATTGGTCCATAGACACATCAGCAAATCCTGACAACCATGTGAACCCACCACCTCAATGTATATGTCAATTCCAAACAAAATAGAAGATGAAATTCCCTAATGTGCCATCATACACCGTAGTCAAGCACAATTTCTACATTGACAAATGCAAACAGAATCACAAATGACTTAAAGGTTAAACAATCAGACCTGCAAGGCAGGAACACATCTCCACCCCCTGAGCGACCAAATGAGCAGCACTTACAACCCATAACCTTTCTTCAGCCATCACCAAAAGACCAATGTCCGCGGACATTATTCAGATAAGAACATTTTGTGAATCGTGGCCCCAGGACACCTCCGAAACCAGCCATTAGGAAGGGGCTAAATCAATGGCCCGCAGAGGAGGATGGAACATGAGCAAGATATCAAGAATCATAACTAACAGAATTAAACAAAAAATAAAGATCCCTCTTCATTCTCTTCTTATAGTTTATTAGTGATGCATCGGTCATGCAGAAATTGTACTTATTGCAAATAAGTGCACACTGATGGAGCAGCAAGCAATTTGTAGATGACAGTCAATATGACGTGACCGAGTAGTGTGGTGCCCTAATGCCCATACGAACATGCTGGGCTGGGAGATAGCTCATCAAGTGACTAGATTTGTAGCAATGTATCAATAATCTTGATTGGAAGAGTTCGGAAACATTAGGAAGACCCAACTTGTCATGGATGTAAGCCATAGATTGCCAATGCGATTTGGAATCTATTCCTTCCTTCTCCTTCCCTATTACCGACCAATGAGAGCG
>JAQGBY010008983.1:0-10070 GCA_034698785.1 Mycogona germanica
GCCGACTCTGGTCGTCGTTTTTCGTCCGGTGCTGTCCCGGAGACTAGCTCATTATGAATTCGTTAAGAATTTATTATCAATATTTCAGTTTGATCTCAGATTAAGACAACGATCGACGGTTGAAAAAAAATTAGAACCACGTAATTTTTGGATATTATTCAACAGAAAAGTTATACAATAATAATACAATTATTATTTTTAAAACAACCATACCCCTTGTTGCATCGAATGCGGTGACAGTATCCAAATAAAGCAATTCTTTGACCGTCCAGATAACAAGCTTCTTCACATACACCTACTTTGAATCGCGCATACAGCTATATATAAAGACGTATAAAATCGCGACTAGTAATATCAAGACTACGTCAACTCCGTCACAAATCCCTAAAAATAAACCGGGCCAGACACCGAGAGCACAAGAACCGGCGCTATCGAACTGGATTGTGCAGGAACAGGAAGCCGCGCGATTGACGCGTCCATAGCCGATGCGCCATCTTCGAGGAAAAACTGGATCGCGCGATTCCAGCACACACACACACACACACACACAAACTACTGTACCCTTATACGAAAGTATACGTATGTTTAGAATAGCGTTGGAACGCTGACTGGAATCCAGCCGCGCTTTTTGGCTCGGATCCAGGCGCAGGGCCTCGACTCCTTTGGCGTCGTATATGTGCAATGCAGTAGAACCAACAATTGGATCTATGGAGCCTTAGAAATGAGGGGTGGAGGATGGATGTGTGTGTGTGTACCACGGGGACAATGCGGTAAATTTTTAATATGCGTTTTACCGCGCGAACAAATTGCATCGATTGGACAACGAGAAATGGGGTCTACGTATGCAGGGATGTCTGACCAAAAAGTGTACGTGGACAGTTGCACGGGTTGACTCCGTACTACTCGTATAGATGCGTCTATACTGTAGTTTGGGAGAGCTATATCGAATTAATGACTGGATACGGGCGTACAGGAATAGTGTCGTAAAGGTTCTTGGAACTCGTTGTCCGCGAATATGGGCCAAACTCGTTGGCGGTTAGCCTATATAGTGTGAAACGGGGTCTGGTCGGTGCATTGCGTGATTGCCTCGCAGCGAGGGACAGCGGCATAATGGACCGCCCGCCTCCAGTTGTCTCCAGTCAATCACCTTTCAGTTGTGACACTATGCTACTTCGGTTCGAGACCTATTTGCCTTGCCACAGTAATTCTTGCACGCGTCAGTGACGTCAGCACCTGCTTTATACTTCCATGTGTAGGTGCAGGAATTTCTCTCGCACGAAACATTTCAGATATTTCGGGCGGGAATTGAACCCATGAACCCATGAACCATGAACCCCTTGCGATTTATCACAAAAATATTGTTCTGTTTAGTAGAAAGGTTTCAGGACAAGTTTCTAAAATATTCGTTATTTATATTAACTAAACTTCTTAAATGCTAACAAAATAAGTGTTGGAAACACGCTGAGACAGAAGTAGATTAAATTAAAACTTGTAAAATATTTCCGAAACTGGAAACACTATATAATATGTCCGATAGTAAAACAATTTATTCCGTCAGGTACAGAGCAAAAAATATTCTTAAATGCTTTTTGACTCGAATTAAGCCGTAGCGCACTGGCTGTCGTCTAGTGCTCAAGTTTGGGATAATTATTTTGCGCTTTCGATAATTTGATTCTTAGTTGTCATGAGTTCGTCCGGGAGCACACTCGGTGCTATATGAGTCAGAATATACATAATATCACACTCAAATTTCGTTAGACTAAATTAATTTCCAAGCACGAAAAAAAACCCTGCCTATATACTTCGATTAACCTCCATGCTGTTGCCATTGGGACCGAATTATCTCGTAAGAACAAATTGCCTATAGATCGATAATGCAGAAGGTGGAGTTGATTATCTGCATTTAGATAATTCTTAGTGGTCTGCCCATTTTCCAATTTCCTGGAGGACTCGTTGACCTTGCAAAACAAGTAAAGCATTATCTATTTTATTCGCGATCAATAATATTGCGCAAATGTCAGTGGCCATGGCGACAGGTTTTGCACAAATGAATTGTTCTTAGACATGCTAACTGTCACCGTTTAATGGCAGTTTCGAACGCCATCATAAATCATATTTTGTGTTGGCAACAAGTAAAATTGTCGATAAGACCTCGCCGACTCGTGATTAGCCTTTTACCTGTACTGGATCCAGGTAGGAAGTAACCTGTTCCGGATCAATTCACACTTGAGCCCAAAAGAAAATAAAACATGTTACTTGCCAACCACTATAGTGCATGCAATATAATATAAATAACTTATTGCGAATAACAGTTACATTGTACTGTAACTACACCTACTCATGTTTACTCACGCGATATGAAGATAATCTCGTCCTATCAATCGCCTAATAATTAAATAGCCCGCTCAGAGATTAGCGAACACGCGAGAACAGGATTAAAAATCAACGAACCCCGCAAACTAGTTACTTCACGTTAGTACACTGGTGAACCTTCCAAAGGACGCCCGGAAGCAGCTGCTCTCTGATATGGCAAAGGCAGCTTCTAGTGACTGACCAATGGACCGTCAATTAATTGACCGATTGCCTTTTGGCGAAACGAAAACGTGCGAAAACGTCACAGACAGTGGTGCCAGACGTAATAAAGATTAGGAATGTCTGTTGAATTAAGATTAAATTAGGAAGGGTATCGAACCTTCGACAGTTTAAAAAACAAATCGGTTGAAAATGAAATTATTATTATTTGTTTCATTTTTTAGAGAAATGCTAATAGAAGTTTGAATTGAAACATACTTGGGCAAAAATTTATGCGATTATTTATGCATAAATTTACCAGATCTGGTGTGAGAGAAAAAACACGGCGGCAGTATTAAAAATTCTATAGCAAATTACTATAGTAATTCTTATAGTATATTTTTGTAAGGGTAAACGATCAATTTAGTCCGACAAATTTTGGAAAAGCAAAAGCTGACAACCCAATTTTATCCGAACCCCTGTTTCAATTGTAATCCTTCGTTCGGGAGATGCATTAGTGGCTTACCATTGGTTTTCAATTCATAGTACCTTACCCCGAAATATCGGATTATTAAAGCTGCACAAGGCAACGCTACATAGAAATCGGTAGAACAACAAAATAAAACATTACTCATTTTCTAAATTTAACTTCATTTAAGCGACTTAATTTTGATAATAAATACTGAACCTGGTGTCCTCGTACGATAGTGGCGTGCGAAGAGGCAATAGGAGTATTGAATATAAAAATATTTACTCGTATATGCTCCTCAGTCTTTGAGATGAGAATACAAACCCACTTCAGCCAACGCTCGACGAACAGTGAATAATTATTTATTGGGGTTCCAAATGAATATTATATTTTATTTTTGTAAACGTGAACATTCAATGTCGCTGCATGTCGTATTGTGCAAAAATGCAACGCATTGCAGCTGCTATATTAGAGATGGTTTTTTATCACAGTCGTAAAAATCAAATGCCATCAGTCCTGCATACATTTATGGGGTGGTGCATTTCTGGTGCATTTATCGAGTGGTTACGAATCGAGCGTTGCGTGCACGGATCCAGTGGTTCCACTTAACTTTTTTGTTTACGAATTCCCTTCATGTTATACAATATATTGCACACTATTGTAACCTTTACCATCCGGCATTGTCTCGATTCGGCGGAATCGAACCCAATCGCGTGTCCAAATACGGAATCGCACTTTCGTGGCAAAGTGTCCGCGACAATGGCACGACAATGGCACTCCATATTTATTTACAGCCAAATCACAATGTCCCATGAAATTGAAATCTCCCTAACAAAGGTGGTTCGTGTCGTACATGTAGTTAACAACTGAAGCGAGGCACGCTATAAGTTTACCATATAATTTAACCCCAATTATAGTATCAAAGTTCTGCTAAAAGCGCAATTATAAAAAGAACCGATAACATAACTTTTATAGTGCCGAGATGATATTTCCAATATCAATACCAAACAATTTCCCGCGTTACATCGGTATATACGTTTTGGGGATTTCCCAAGCTTATTAATCGCCTCAAATTTCGGAACAACCGGTGAACATAGAGCCCAAGCAGAACGATTGTCTGTCTACCAATAATTTATTGTAATAGTTGTGACAATAAAATCTTGACCATAACGAGCCTAGTCTACAGCTATAAGCGCTATTGCACATCCCCTCTCAGACACCCCATGATACGATGTTGTGAGATCCTCCTTGCCGCCATTTTTATTAGGGTTTGGTTTCTATGCTATCCCAAATGGCATTGTTTAGCTATATCTGGGCAGCGATTACTCTCAACTCACATGTTACCTGTGAAAAGTTTTGTTAAAAATAACAGAATAGACATAAAATCATGAGCCGTACCTGTACGATATCGGGACGTTAAAGATCCGTTTCTTAGGCAGCCTAGGTTAGGCAAAATTTTCAGGTCGCTCCGGAGGGTGGGGGGGTCTAAGATGTGTAATCAACGGTGAACCTTCTTAACAAACATTATTTTTACCTACAGTGTGTATATATATATATTCAGATTACGTAATGTACAGTAGTGTCATCAAAAGTTAGAAATATTTTATATTTTTTGACATTTGAAAACAACGTACGTATTAAAAATGTGAGTGCATCCTGCAGGCCAACAGACAATTGTGAGTGCCGCCAGGGGCCGTGGCGTACGTGGCATACTCAAGATAGTCGGAGCCTAAGGGCAACGGATAGACCACCCCAATTTGTCGTTTTTACGGTTAGTGCATTAAATTGCTAGGCTCTAATCCGGTCTCTTATTTCTAATGATTTTTGTGTACACTCAAAGAAATGAGATTTTTGTTGCCCCGAATGTTTACTATTTTTGGGAAATGACAGGAAGAATATAAATGTTAAATGGGGCGAAACGCATATTTTAAAAACTTTCCTTTAAAACCTAATAATTTTTGTTTAAGATAAATTGCGCGCGAAGTGCATATTTCTTAAAATATTAATCATCGAAGTCTAGCTAGGTCACCTCCTGGGGAGCGGGGGGGGGTTAGGTCGGAGACACTGGTGGACCTCCTTAACAAATAGCTTAAGTGGGCTAACCCCTACCTCGTACATCAATAAAATACGCGACTCTGATAAAATCTGCGCATCATCTAATGAGATTGTGTACTGTATAGGTCGTTTAGCCATGTACATAACAATAAGGCATATGAATCGAACGATGTCTAGGTATATTACAGGCAACGCCTTAAAATAACAATACACGAAAAATACGTAAAAAGTCGACGATGAATTGTTTAAGCATAAGTGAACAAACACGGGACAAAGCCGTGGAAAATCGACGATGAGCTGATGAGGCTACATAAATAATAATTATAGACTGTATTTTCGTATTTGTCGCGCTTCACCAGACCGTTATTTATTTCGGATTGGACCTCTTCCTCCTCATGCCTTTCAACCCCCCTTTTTTCAATTTTCCTTTCATTATTCGGAATTGTGTGTTAGCAGAACCACCACAAATGCAACTGATGAAGGAGAATTAGTTCTCTCCTGAAAACGTTATTGTAAGTCTGTAGGTATAAAGTCTCGGAATTTTAATTTTTTTTTTTAATTGTGGGGCTGACCAAGTACGCAGTTACAAAATGCAGTTTATTATTTTTATTTATGGAGCCTCGCCAGCTCGTCGCCGATATTCCACGACTGTGTCCCGTGTTTGTACATTAATGTACATGTACATGTACCGGTACGACCACATTGTCACGGCGATCGGAGACATACTGTACATCACTGTCACTTTCAGCACAGGCACAAACAAGTACCAGACTTTCAAGAATGAGAATATGTCAATATGTGTAGACTCTAGTCAAAACCATTTCTCAACATTAGCGCTCTTTTTAGAAGAACATCGTTAGAAATAAAACCCTAATTAATAAAAATACCTAATTTCCAAATATGCCATTCGTAGAAATAATTTCTGATGAATCAATTTGAGATTTGTCACCTAAAACCTGTTGGCCTTAGTTAATTCCGCTCACAGATAGATTAAGCTCCGAGGTGTACAAGGTGTATAGAAGATAAAAGATGTCATCGAGAATGGATCCTATATCTTTTGGCCCTTGGCTCAAGCAAGTATGTCATCAGCCGGAAGCCCGGAATAGATGTAAATATAATTTAACTAGTTTTTACCGGTTCTCGTGTCCGTGGCACGTCGGGAATAGCAAATAGAGAGACACCGTCAGTCAATATTAATTTAATAGCCGGAACGCGATTGACGTCACGAGGCCGGCGCGGCAACTCAGTGATAAGCAGAAATGACGTCAGCGTCGCCTGCGTGCCGGATGTTAACGTTCGCGTAAGACATCTCGACACTCAATCGTCTGAGTCATTTCACCTACTTACTGAATTGTTCGGACCTACATGATTCTTCTCCGGCGCCAGAGGCTTTGGGCCTTCCAAGTTGGCGTATAATTTGCACATTAAAAAAACGTATGATCACTTTTGCGCAATAGGTCCCTGAGGCTGCTTGCATGAATAGACGTTGTAATTGGTAATTGTAATAGCGCATGCAAATATGTGGCAAACTATACAATGTATTATTTCTATATCGAAATGACTATTTCGGGACAGCACCGAATGACAGACGAACCGAGTGGCGAACTCGTTTTTTATAGTACTGTTTTATTATTATTTTATTAGAACTGGTAATTGCGAATAATACAGTTTCGAAAAGACCGCGAGTGAACCACTGATCTTTGTATTGCCGGTCCAGTATCAATTACAGAAATAATAAAATAATAATTTGGAATCCGGGAAGGTCACACATAGGCAAGTTTGCCACCAAGTCTCAATTACAGAAATAATAGACTAATAATTTGGAATCCGGGAAGGTCACACATAGGCAAGTTTGCCAACAAGTCCACTTTCACGTCAAAATATCGTTTTGAAATTAACTACAATTAGCTTTCAAAATCAATCGGCATATCATCGTTAACAGGTTGGTTACAGTTTGTTCAGGAATATCCTGGCAAGACCCAATGATGTCATCAGAAATATCGTTTCAATGTCAGAGCGATATTTAAATCAGAATGTGCTTCGCACATGTGCAGGACGTAACGAAAGGTTGCCGATAGTTGCCACTCATAAATGTTATTAGGTACAAAAAATACCAGAATATAGATCATAGTGTGTGAAATGTTCGATATTGCCTACAAGTTGTAAGGTCAAATCTTGAATGATGGACTGATTTGTATTTGTAATTGACATTTTCTCGTCTATTCTAATCATGTTTGCAAGAAGAATTTTGAAGTCTGAAAAAGATAGAATCAGGGCCTACCTTGTCCTTTAAGAAAGTTCAATGTGGATTTTGTTCTTCACCAAGTTCTCTGTCTCCAGCTTGCTCGAAGGTAGCGGTCTTTAGATGTGAGCGCGCGCGTTTGGAAAAGACAAACCTGAAGAGCACTTCTCTCTCTCGGACATAGTCTCCTTCCTTTCACTCACCATGACCAGATCACTTGACCACGGCGATTGGTTCATCTTTCACCTGGCCGGTCGGCGTCCAACCAATCGCCGGATTTTTTTTTTCTTTCTCTGAACATTTCGGTTCAAAATTTGCAAATGCGGTGGCGTACTGACCGATGTCATAAAACAAAACGAGCTTCTTTTTTGCTCGAATATTTTTCTGTCCGCGAACATACATGTACAGATGACACAGCTTTTGTGTGAGTTTGGAGACCGGGGGGAGGAGGGAGGGGGACTTTCGGAAAATTTATGATCGCCGTTTAGCGGCGATGGCATTTGGAAATGTTTTATGTAACTTTTGTGACTGCGTGCTTGCATCAAGCGATACGATGTGTGTTCTTTTTCATGGGAGCAGTTTAATCAAGACAAACCGCGTCTACTGGAATTTTTGAATCAAATTTAAAACATAATTATGAAAACTACTTAATTTTGGGAATCGTTTGTCTTTTGGAACAGTGCTAAGATGTTATTGAAATATTTGATGATGAAATATATTTCTTGAAATTGACTTATTAGCTTGCTACCAGGTGCCCGTTACGCGGGTTCGATTCCCGACCGAGACATTTGAAATTTTTCGGGCGAGTGACATTCCTGTACACGCCTTCCTTTGGAATGGAAGTAAAGCCGTGGGATTAAGAAAGCGAAAAATACTATTATTGTACCTGATACCGGTAAGTTCGTCTGTCAACGGATCGAAGGATTGTGAGTTCGAGTCCTCTATAAGGTTCAATGATTGGGCAATTTCTGATTTATGTGTCAGGGGCTTCCCCAGACTCAGCCAAAAATATGGTTGATATTTTTGTGTCAATTAGAAAATATATTGTCTGAAAGTCATATATTTTTCTAATATTCCAAATGATCGGTTGAATTGATAAAAGTGTTGCCATGTAATAGCATCCGTGTTTTGCGGCATTCAGAGACTCATATGGCAAGGGTATTGTGATTTTTCTGATTGATCCCAACCCGCCAACAGCTGAAGAATAATGGCTGTACAATAATAAAAAATAGCAGCTCCGATTTCGATACATTACTTGATTTGATTACACGTTTTGGATCCAGGCTTGATCGCCTCCGGGAATATTTCCATTTTTCCTAACATAAATATCTTTCGTTTCTTTCCAAATCTCAGCAAAATAACTTACAGAAATACTTAATTTATTAAAAACAAAAAATTAAAACTAAATAATTATCTTAATTGTAATTGATCGTGAATGTGACGTACAAAAATTGACTTTAAAAGCCAATCACAATGTGTTTGCATGTCTGGCAACTTACTATAACTTATTATGCACCTTATTATAACTGCACTTTATTATAACTGCACCTTATTATAACTGCAACTTATTATAAAAACCAGGAATTGTCCAAAACACGAAAACTCGAAACATAATGAATGCATATATCTCGAAGCCATTTTTCTATTATTAGCATTTCTACAAGGATGAAACAGCGGTTGTACAACTATAATTCTTCTTCGAACAATCGCACGGCTAGTACATGGAGCTGTCGAGTGACGTCACATTTTCGTTAAAATCGCGTGATGAATACAAAATGATGCAGTAATTGTGCGGTTGATGAGGTTTTGCGTCACTTCGATGCAGATAAGAGGTTTAGAGCTGGTTCAATTATTTTATTGCGGGTTGGTGTGCGTCAATATGTATCACATTCCCACAAAAAACTAATTTTCATAGCAAATCGTTACCAACATAAAGTTTAAAAAACGAAAGATTGGTAGCACTGTGATTAAGAATGTTTGGAAATAGTCTTTTTACGAAGCGCCGCTGGCGGCGACAATTGCAGGCTGCCGTCGTCTGCAGCATTAAGAAATGAGCGCCACCAACTGCCGAAATCGTAGCATCCATTGTCTCAGGACATAAGAGGGACCTCTTCGCATGTTCTGTTGGCACCATGCGTCTATTGAGGTTACAAGAAATGGTCAACGCGGTTCTTTTCGAGCAAAATCCTCCTTCACGAATGTGGGTTAGTGTAACACTTGCGGCCCCAAATCCAACACAGCGTCTCTTCCTACTAGCAGTCCTACCTAGGCAAATAATGAGTATGGGATCACGGCTCGAGAAAGTGACAATTGGTGGGGCGTGACTGCGGCTTCGTGGGTAAGGGAATGTGACCTTGACATTGACGAGTCGCGCCCTCTGAAGGTCTCGTCAATTGACTGGAGCAGGGTGACGGTCAGCCTTCCCGACCACAACGGAGGAACACTAACGATCTGTCGTCAAATGGCGTGGCCAAGGGCATCGGCAGGCATTAAACCAACACGGGGACGCTATTTTTAGGACTTCTTTTTCCTTCTAAAAACAGAAATGATTCCTCATGTGGCCCGAGCTATTTCGGCCGTCAGTTTACGTGCGAAGGCGCGTCAAATATGACGTTCCATTATTTCACAAATGTCACGTCGAAATAGCAACAAAGGTGGCCGATTCCAGGACTTTCGTGTATTTCTCGTGGGGTCTCGGTGGTGCGTTAATTGTCTCTGGTTAGCGTGTCGAGCTGTTATTCCCGAGATTGCGGGTTCGATTCCCGACCGAGACCTCTGGAATTTTTCGGGCGA
>JAQGBY010008984.1:0-10070 GCA_034698785.1 Mycogona germanica
CCAGAGCGCGACGAGGCCAAGAATCTGTTGCCCAGCAACACGCCCGTGCTGACCGCCACCGACGAGCAGGAGCGTCGCCTATTGAGAAAACTGTTGATGCTCAGTCTGGCCTATTCGTCCAACATTGGTGGTACCGGTACACTGACCGGTACCGCCCCCAATCTAGTCCTGAAGGGAATCGTTGACCAGTAAGTGCTTTCAGACGCACACACCAAATAAATGTATAGTGTAGCTGCTTCACTGTCACCATTTTTTTTCATTGTAATTTTAATGCCCGCTATTTTATTTATTGTCGTTGAAATTGAGAAACGCTACATTTCAGTCGTTAATACTTTCGAGTCTTAACGCTCAAGAACTTATCATTTTACAGGTTGTATGGAAACGCCACTGGACTGAATTTCGCCAGTTGGATGCTGTTTGCTGTGCCGACTATGTTGCTCTGCTGCTTGGCTGCATGGTTGTTGTTGCAGGTATATTATACATTTAATTGTTAGTTATAATTGCCTATTACACCTGATAATTGCCGTCATCTCAATTTCATGTTAATGACGCTAAATATCGGTAGAACTCCGTGCGTTCAACTTTGCTTGTTCAGTCAACCGATCAAACATTGCTGCAAACTCGCTTATGCAAATTCATCAGATGAATTGACAAGTTTATTTTTCTAACCCTTTGTTCACTAGCTTCTGTACGCCTGGTACCGACCCAAAGGTGCCCGCGAGGATCGCAGCCAAGTGGTGAGACAACTGATCAACTCCAAATACGCGGAGCTCGGCTCTATGACGTAAGTGACATTTGCCTAAACAGCCAAGTTATTTTCACCTCAAGATTGGTATCGCCAACCTATTTGCAGAAGAAGAAAGCAAGCAGCGTGTGTTAACAGTTGGGCCGTCAGAAAGACGGTTCTCTCTCTTTCGGTTATGACTTGGGACGAATAAAAAGTGATCTTGAGACAAAAACTTGGTGGCGCCAAGATTTTTTGCACCCGGCGCAGACTTTCTATTCTTGCCGCTCCAACTTAATTTATCTGGAGTCGCAAGACATTAGTATTTTAAGTGAAAGTGTTGAAATCGTTTTTTTTATTAAATGATACCAAAGCAACGCCCCAATTTTATTATTTCTGTGTAAGTGTAGTTGTCGATACCAATGTCAAGTGAACTAAATTTAAACTTCAATGTGTCAATAACCAAATATATGCGTCACATTTACAGATTCCACGAAGCTGCCGTTTTGACTCTGTTCGTTATTTTGGTGATCCTCTGGCTGTTGAGAGAACCCCAGTTTATTACTGGTTGGGCCGACTTTTTCCCTGGAGTGTAAGTATACATAGTACAGTTGTCGAATTTATATTTGACGCAAATATTAAAATCATGCAACAATTTAGAATCAATTTTTAAATTACTATTTTTGTTTCGTCGAATATAGGCAAATCAAAGACGCCACCGCAGCAATCAGTATCGTCATTCTGCTGTTCGTTGTCCCAGCTAATATCGAGTTTCCCGGCTTCAGCAAACGAAGTAAGTTTGTTTTCAAAATATGTATATGTTGCATCACTCACTCTTTGTTAGAATATCTTAATCGGCACCCTGTGTTGTACACCACCTTTCGTGTATCCCCAAAATTTGTATATTAAATTTTCTTGATAAATTGTATGACTTGAATAGATGCGATCGCAAGTGCAATGCTGCGATTGCACAGACAGTCTCATTATTAACAATGTCAGGTCTTTTATCTTTAGGCACCCACGGCAGCAAGCGACCCGACCTGAGCAAAACTCTGCTGGAGTGGAACGTTCTCCAATCGAAAATGCCATGGGGAATCCTGTTGCTGCTCGGTGGTGGCTTCGCGCTGGCCGAGGGATCCAGAGTGAGTTCAGTTTGAGAATGAGATCTTCTGGCGCCGAATTTTTGAGTGAACTGATCCCGTATTTAAATATTCAGGGTATAAACATTTAAATATTAAATCATGTGCCTCCTTTTTCAGGTATCTGGTCTATCGAAATGGATTGGCATGCAGCTCTCCTCGTTCCACGTGATGCACCCTGCGGCCATCGTCTTCGTGGTCTGCATCCTGGCCGCCATCTTGACTGAGGTGGCCAGTAATACCGCCACCGCCACCATCCTTTTGCCAATTTTGGCCAACCTGGTAAGAATTTAAACATGCTCTACCAATTGCTGGCTATTTAGACGGCTGAAATAAAATAGATTTTCAACTAACTGACTCATTTCTTTCTCCACATTCTTTTCGCAAACATAGTCTCAAGCCGTCAAAGTCAACCCACTGTATCTCATGTTCCCGGCCACCGTTACCACCTCGTTCGCATTCATGCTGCCGATTGCAACGCCCCCTAACGCAATAGTGTTCTCCAGCGGCAGTATGGAATCAAAGGAAATGGTAAGCTGAACTAATTCTTTTGTCAATTAAAACTCTGTACTCGCAAAAACTTATCAATAAATCTAGCCAAACCCATGGTTTTGGTGCATAGCAGAACAGATAAATCTAACTTCTATATCTTGATTCCGTCTCTTTAAGCTGTTCCCCGGTTTCCTGATGAAGGTGATCACGCTGGCCATCACCATGCTGATGATCAACACGGTTGGCTTGTACGTCTTCGACCTGAACACGTTCCCCGACTGGGCGCAGATGCAGAACCTCACCCAGGTCACCTCCAAGATGATAGCGCTCAACAATCCCACCATGGCCACCACCACCGAGTCCTTCCTGTCGGTCTACAACAACATCACCACCCCCGTATGAGAGAAGGCCCCCACCACCCGAGTAAGAACTTCTGGACCCTGACGCGCGATCGAAGTCATTGCTCCGAGACCAACCATCTCGCCATAGATCATCCTCTAGGCAGCTGCAGGTGGTAACTAGTGAAGACTGACGATTTCCAAAAATCTCGGTCACACCACGTACACAAGACAACCTCAACTCTCCCCCCCCCACCCTACCACCACCAATGAACAACCATCGAGACCAAACACCATCACTGGACATAGTCATCACTCTGTAAGAGATACTTGAGCAATGTCACAGGTCGCTATTGTGTTGCTGTCAATCGCTGAACGTGTAAAACACGGGCAGAGCAAAAAAAAGCTCTAAAAGAAAACCAAAAAAAAAAAGTACTGAATAGGAAACACAAAAAAGTAAAGGCGGCAGGAATAAAATACCAAGCTAGACAAGACATCGTTTAGAGGAAGAGAAGAGGACCATTTTGACAAAGAAACAAAAAAAAATGAAATGTGATAATCCTATGCAAATGGATAACGACCAAAGGCAGCGGCATCGGCATAGACCTACATGTGTGAGTGTGCAGCTCTTAAATTTCTCTTTCGTCAAAGATCAAATGTGTGTGTGTGTGTGTGTGTTTTGAGTGTATATCGAGATAAGAAAACACTTTCCGAAATCGGGGGAAGTCGCGCTTGTGGCAGGGTACTATAAACAGGTGGCGCGGTTTGGTTGGAAGAAATGAGAGAAGAAACAATTGAGTAGCTCCGATGATTAACCAGCCCCCCCTTCTATTAGTTGCAGTGCATAGATGATTCCATCTTTATAAAAAAAAAGACGACCGCAGTATTAGAACGTGCATTGATTTTTACAAATGGCGACTAATAATTTGTATATATACATGACTATCCCAGGTTAAGGTTCTGCACAAAATTCGAGTATAGCTTCACGTGTAGAATAATTGAAAATGGCATTCATGTAGGCTCGTAGCTCAATGAACACTCTCCCGACCATGTTACTTTATAATAGGGAAGAGATTTTTCGCTCAACCGATCGTTTTGAAGTTTGTAATGTATTCGGAACTGATGGTTAGTTCGTAGGCAACCACTTTGCCCTGCAAATACAATAACCATCAACGAAGATACCTGATACTTTTAAATTTATCATTTACTTTTACGAAAATTTAAAATGAGGCATTCATTTTGATTACGTGAGTGCGAATGCAGCAACCACGGATAAATTTTAAAGTTGATGGATCAATAATTTTACGTATGCGGATTGAGATTGTCATTGAGAAAGAAATGGTGCATTTACTTGCTTATAATCTTGCCAGATAGGGGAACTGTTGAATCTCAAACACAAACTCATTGTGGCTATACTCGTACAAATAGAAATGGTTATGAAAAAAATCACGTTCGTTTTCTTGCCAGATGAATAATTAATGAAAATCAAATAAACTGGATTTTGCAGAGATGACGAGAATACAAATCATGTATCTTGATACCTGTATGTCGCCTTCAATGCTCACTAACCGGACTATCAAAAATACTTCAGTTTATGTAAAATTATTTTAATCAAAATATTTGTAATTTTTCATCAAAGCATATTTTTAAAACTCCAAAAAAGTTATAGTAAAAATTTAAGAAATATTCTATGGCACAAATATAATTTGATCTTGTCAAAATTGCAAGCAAGATGTTGACGCGGAAATAAAATGTCGAAAAGAAATCTCGGCATCAAATGCCTTGCATTTTCTTTTTACATTCCATGTGGATTTCAAATTTTAGAATCATAAATGTTTTTTTTACATAGATCGCTGAAAATTTGTTTGACGACCC
Organism: Mycogona germanica; assembly: GCA_034698785.1. Lineage (NCBI taxonomy): Eukaryota > Metazoa > Arthropoda > Diplopoda > Chordeumatida > Chordeumatidae > Mycogona > Mycogona germanica. Next base: position 4,569 of record JAQGBY010008984.1, read on the forward strand.
ACTAGATTAAATACATCAAAAATTTAGCATCCTAAAGAATGTTTAAATTATATTTGTTGAAAATGCGTGGCTCTGGCATATTTGAGAAACTATTCGCATGCACTTTCAGATATCTCACAAACCTAATTAAATTTGATATGTAATATAGTTCCGGTTTTGTTGATATTGCCACGAGAGATTTAAAGTTTGGGCTATTTTATAGAAACATGAACGATTGTTAAAGAAAAAATGCTTACAGGTTCGTAAATCAGCACACACTAATAACTGAAAAAATGTAAATAGAAATTCCAGTTCAATACTTTTTATATTTGTATATTATGTCTATATCATTAATTAGCAACGTTGAATATGAATGTCTTATTTTTGTTGAAACCTATGACGTGTTTAACCAATCCTTTGCTACCCCCCCGTAATGTCCTTTATATGCGTAGCCTATTTTTTAAAAAAAACGTCATTAATCATTTTATAAAAAAATATTACAACATTTCAAAGTGCAGATCTGTCAAATTTGTATGTGGACGTTGTATGTTTGACTAACAATTGATTATTTATAATCAGACAGTTTCTGGTTTGTGGAATTCTAAACGAAATACATTAAATTGTGCGGGATAATTAAAAAGAAACGGCAACATATTTATCTCATAACGTACACAAACTAAATATTTGGACCAAAATTTCGTATTTCAAGCAACTGATTTGCCGAACACAATTGATTAAAATTTATAGAGATCCAGACGTCTACTAAAATTAGATCACTATCTTGCAGCACGACAAAACAAAACCACTTAAGCTTAATAGAAAATTGTATCACAAACTAATGTTAGGTTGAGTGGGAATTGCGTGAATTAAATCCCGAGACTCTTTGTATTTATGCAACTTGCCGCATATCATTTGTGCATTTAGATATATTTAAACACTGGAGAGGTCCAAGATAAAATCGCACAACCTGGTAGTGCTAGCGAATACGATATTTTAAAAGAAAAACTCACTACTGGCTGCAACGTTCTACGAGCAATTTGGTGGAATTGGGAACAAAGGCGTCGAATCACAAATACCCCGAGGTTGAAATCGCTACCCAACAAAACGTTTGGTCTAACATGACGCGCTTGTGGTCATCTGGATGTGTGTGTGGGGTGAGGGACGCTGTATACTGACTGGCCTTACCATTTTTGCAAAAAACAAAAGCCTTCTATAGCTATATAGATATTTAAAAAACAGACCTTTATGTATGTGTTACGTCTAGAAGACGAGAAATAGTTGTGACTTGTGATGCATTTCTTGGACCCCATACGAAGGATAAAAATAAATGTTCTCCCTTTGTAAATGATACAGGTTTCTACGCATAGTGCTGTATTTTAGAAGTAAACGTCACAAACAGTGATTCTGAGTTTAATTATACGAGTTATGGGAGTAAGAAAGAGAGGGGATCACTGCTTGCCGTTACACACACACCACACCACAATATAATCTATAAACTGTCTGTTTTTATGAGAACCTACCCATAGTGTAGAATGCAATACTGTGTATGCATGACAATGGTGTTATTACATTTGCCAATTCATTTGGCTATCCTTATTAATATATATAGTCTTCCGAGGGAGAGATATAAGTATGTGTATATCTATAACAAGGTTGGTGTATTGTACATAGGCTATATATATATATATACAGTATATATGAAACACAAAATATACATATAATGTCCCTGCAAAATTACTCGACACCATATTAGCATACATTTTGTGTTCTGTTAATGGTTGCATTTTGAAATGTTCCAAATGATTGTCCGGATACGTTGTATGTTTTCCCCCTCAATCCTTAGATGTGCTTTAGTGAAGCGTACGTGGACTACTTTTTGTATCAAAAAGTGTGCAATGAAATATCAACCTTCCAAATAGTATCACCAATTGGCTCCAAATTAAATACGCTCATGCACATGAAATACCAATAATATCGATATCTATAAAATATTGTACTGTCGGGAAAAAAATGCATTTCAAATCTTTCATAAAGGTCTAGAATGCAAACGGTATTTCTTGGTGAAACATGATTATTATTATTACGGGTGTACAATTTTTTTATTTTGAGTTTTTCTTTCTAGATTTACCTATATCGTTTTAAAAATTAGCAACTGGTGAACTTTCATTTGACGTTGAATTTGATTGGAATTCTGATGTGACTGTAGACAAGAATAAAGATTCAATATTGCCTACACACACTTTGTCCGGATATTTTTTCCTCCATTTTTGGCAAAAAGAAGAAATAGATTTAAAATAATGATGCATTGAATGGCGAATGAATAATATATTGTCGCTTTTTTAATCGCAATCGGTATTGTGTGAATGCTGTATACAAAGGGCAGCCTTGTGTTGTGTTGTGTGATTGCCTGCGCACACGGGGCAACACAATACTTTGATTTTATTCAATCTGCTACTTTATCCGATTATCAAAAAATATCTCCCCTTTATTGAAGAGGCGTCGAACAATCCCGATCAGACCTCGTACAACATCAGATGCTTACGCACCCTGTGCTGCGCACTTAGAACGGTACAGGGTAGCCGTGAAAATGCAGACACAATTTATCTGGCTTGACACCAGATAATTTAACTGGCTTGATAATCAAGAGCATATCTGACACTGGTACAGGAACGGGTCACAAAGCATCATTTGTCACTTCCTCGCGGTTATCCTGGGGTTGGCGCCCCTGCAAGTATATTTATTATTTCGACGACCCTGCGTGTTTCGACATTTAAATTATTTGGGCGCTATTCCGCCGGGATCGCTGCTTTCTACATGTGGGTGGTGACGCTTATCTAGTACGTGAGTCCAGTGTTCGAGACATGTGCGCATTAATGCTATTACGTATCAAATCTCCCCCCTCCCCATGTTACAATATATCCAATTCACATTTTCGAAATTTAAAAAAGAAAAAGTCACGCAAACTCTATTACTTGAAAATGATTGAGCTCTAGGCGCTTGTTTCGCGACAAATAATTATATCGACACAAACTCAAAAATCCACCTAAAAAAGCAAATATATATTTTTTTTGTAATTTCCATGAATTTAGATTAAAAAAAACACTGTATACTTACAATATGGCCTTATCCAGAAAGCCACTTTGATGACTAAGTTATCCTCTAAGCATTAACAAACACTACACACACCACACTAAAGTTTTCCATTGAAGTTATGCATCAAGCATATCGATTTTATATTTGCTAAATTCTATGCATCTCCTTATCGACACCATTTCCGTATGTGAATGCGCAGGAATTTTTTTCAAAAGTGGAACGCACCCCTCTCCAGCACACTTGTAATTTTCGTCAACATTTGAGTTGGACGAATTGTCATTCGAGAACGCGGACTCGCCGATTTTGTGCCATGTTTTAAACGCACCCAACTCAATCATGCTTTGATTAATAGTAATTGATAGAAATACAAGTTGGACAAATAGTTTTGATTATTCGGGAACATCAGACCATGCAAAAATCAACCAATCAAGGAATCCACAATTGGGCATATATAACGGGGAATTGATTTTTCTAAACCCACATCCTACCGTGGAATTAATTTTTAATTATTACTATTTTTTAAAATAAAAATCATATTTTGAGAACCGGAAGACGTGGACAGTTGGTAATTTGGAAAGGTCACAAATGCAGCTGTAATATTTTTGCTTGGTAGATCCATAAATGTTAATTGCTGGCAGCACAGCTCCAGCACCAATCCGGCAAGATGGGCGCAGGAATCGTGACTCCAGCATGCATTGCTGGAAAGAGGGGCTGGCCCAGCAGCTCCCAGGTGGTGACCCCCTTCTTCCGGCACAACATGCTGGAGTAACGGCTCTGGCGCCAATCCAGCAATGCTGGATTGGGCCTGGAGCTGTGACCAGCTTTGGTTGCAGCCTACCTGCTTTCCGGTGCACTTTTTCCACTCACAAGCACTTTTACAATATCCAGGGGGCAGGGCCAGCGCTGTAGTTATCCGTGGTGTTGGGCCTGGATTCAATCTGGATTGGGTTCTGGATGTGGCCATGCTGGATGGCCAAGGGGCGAATTTGGCAATTGTCCTGCCATTGGACGCATACACATACACGCGCACTTTCACTTCACTTGGACGAAATTGCTGCTGGATGAGACATGTTGTATCCAGCAATTATTCCGTAACTATCCAGAACTATCCGGCACTTATTTACGCGATCAACCTTTTTAAAAATACAACAGTATCAAAAATCGGCGCGCCATCGATTCAGTTATCTTATTGCCGCTAGGTGGCATACATTCACAGTCAAATCCACGGCGCCTATAAAAAAAAATTAGAATATGGCTACATTCCGCGATTTGATAACTTGAAACGCTCACCGAGATTTCGCCTACTGGACTGGAGATTTCTAACTACTGGTTCACTTTGGTCCTCGTTCGTGCTCCCTAACTGCAAATGTATAGATGAACGCGCCCCCGATAAATATATCCGGATCTTGTTGTTCATATTAATGGATCGCGTCTCGAAAATAAAGCGTCCTGAATGTATGTCAAGCAGTCAAGGACCTTGAGCCATGCTGTAATGGATAGATCAATTGGATAATGTTGATTAAGATTTATTGGGCTGGAGTTCAGAGCATTTGACAACTACGAGATTGTTCTCACACATCTGTTTCATCCGAGGCCGAGACTGTCGTCCCGCTGAAACCAAAGGTAAATATGAGCAATAGTAAATTATTATTAGAATAAAACTAAACCCCTGACCCTTTTAAAGAAGTCTTTGGTTCTTAGTCCCCTTGGCAAGTGTCCAATTTCAATTTAAGGATAATTTGTAGATTGATTGCATATTTATTTCAGTGTACACAATCCATAAAGTCTCTCGATGCGCTGTGCAGTCATGCCATTTTTGCATCGCGTCTAAATACATTTAAATAAATAAAAGCTGCGGTCTGTGCCGACGAGTATATGCATTGATTTGCTTTCGGGATCGTCTACTTAAAATACAAATATACAAGAAAAGAATCTCTCGAAGAGACATGTCCCGTCCCAACGTCAAGATTCCGGTCATCATCGACACGGATGCCGGATCGGACGATGTCCTGGCGTTAGTGCTGGCCCTGCAGCACCCCGAACTGGACGTGCGCTGCATCACGACCGTTCTGGGAAACGTCGACGTCGAGCAAGCCACCGGCAACATCTTAAGAATTTTACATTTTCTTAAGCGCACTGAGGTAATTTATCGGAATCACTGGCCCAATTGATCATTTCGTTTTTCATTTGCGATTCCAACCCAGTTTGCTCGCTTAATATCCAACAATGAATTTTTTTTTTTTTTTTTTTTTTTTTTATTTTCAAACGTCTTCCATAATTATAAATTCAGTTCACTATGACAATCGGTATAAGTAACAGTTAGGAAGACGCGAAATTGTGGGCCCTCGCATTGTTGACACAATTTGTGAGGGCCCCACAAACACAAGTTGCAAAAATATCTGTTCCAACAAAGAGCAAAGCATAACATGT
>JAQGBY010008985.1:0-10068 GCA_034698785.1 Mycogona germanica
AATCGCACGGACCACGGATGCTATGAGCAGCAGCGCCTCTGAGCGCTCGCTAGATACATGAATAGACTAGCTTATATTTCAGATACACCGGTTCATTTTTTTCATCTCAAATTTAAAAAAGGGGCGAATTTTTTTTTTCATGACGCACCACGTGATGCCAAAATGAGCTTTCACTTCACAAATAGCTCGGGGTATCTACAGACACGAGTATAATTAATCGAAATTTTCTAAATATAAATTAATGACCTAAACACACACACCCTCATGTTAGACGGAATTTGACGTCAATGATTAAAAATGAAACAGCTTCGAAGAACAAGTTGAAGCGAGCGATCTTCCTGACGTGATAGTGTCACTTACAGTGTAAGATTTAAGTAAAGGCTTGTATACTTGGCAGTCCGGTTTTTCAAGCCGAATTTCAATTTCTCAAGTAACCTAAGACATGCTCACTGTGTAACTCTACCCTATAAGCGTTAGCTCCTTAGACCCTCAATTAAACAGCATAATATTTCGTTAAAAAAATTATATTTTAGATACTCTGTAAATGACATAAAAATAATCAACTACGCTCGCAAATATTTATTATAAAGGAAATGTAAATTGAAAAATTGCTAAGTAACATTAAACAGAATTAAGATTACACGTGTGTACTCATTCATGCATAATAAACAGAGTAGCCCAACAACCCAAAAGAAATAAACATTTTCATTCTCAGAAATAACCAGACCTGAAATAGTCTTAAGATCTTTTAGAACACATGTTTTTTGTTTTTTATTATTATTATTGCAAGTCACTGTAGTGTATATAGTCCTACATACCACAATGTTCAAAACTAATAAAAGAAACCAAGCAAGATTACCTAAATTTCAAAAGCATTGTGAAATTAAAAACAAGGGGAAAAAATAATTGGATGAAAACTCTAAAGAAAAACTACCATTAACCAACCCGTAACATAAAATTTACTAATGAATCAGCAGCACGTCAGCTTCACACGCCCCACTTAAAATTGAATAAACGATGTCGAGTCTATATAAAACGCTCGGAAATTGGTCCATACGGCGATAGCGGGTGTATACTAATCGGAACGGCTACGATTCTGAGCACCTGATAGCAATTATTTAAGAAAACCTACACACGTATGCTGCGTGGGAGCCGAAATAATGAATCCACATGATTGTGCATGCAACGTCAATGAAAATACTCAGGAATAAAAGATACCACTATTTATCCGTGTGTGTGTGTATGTTGTGAGCGCGCAACGTCATGCCAATTTCGGAATAAGCTCTCGAATTTGCCTGATCGATGTGGCAGCCGAACCATAAATATTTAAATAACGTAGAACGAGTTATGTTTTGCGCGATAGCTTGACGTCCAAATGCCTCTCGACGCAATGGTTCCAAATACGGTCGTCTGCGCATCGCAATCCCTGACAACGTCAGGTGCACGCCGACGCCGAGTGAATATCAGAACAGCTTGGATTCGAACCCCCGTTCAATCACATAACGAAATAAATCGCGGAACGCTTTGGAGAAGCAGAAGCAACAACGAATAAACATGCACAACGTGAATCGATTGGATCGTGTTTAAACCGACGTGAAATTCAAGACTGTATACGAATCGAAGAATAAATCCCCCAGGACAATCGACTTCTACTGACTGTACTCGTTTACGTTTATTGCAATGTGTACTATACATGTAGCTGCATCCAAATCGATGCAAGCTACCTTACGGCAATGAATGATATCCTGTACATTGTATTTAAGTACTGCACATAAAATGATAATGACTATAATTGAACACGAAACTATTGAAAATTGATCGGGGAGATGGCATGGCCCGCATCACGGCCATCAGGGAAAGGAAAATAATGTGAATAAAAAAGTATTATCAATATGATTTCACGAATAATCTAACTACTCGTACATGTAGGGGTTTTTGTGTGGCGTAATGGTTAGGGTGCGGAGCTGTTATTTCCGTGATCGCGGGTTCGATTCCCAACGGAGACCTTCGAAATTATTCGGGCGAGGGAAATTCTTGCGCACGCCTTCCTTCAGAATAGAAGTAAAGCCGTAGAACCCGTGCCTGTACGATTTCAGGTACACGTTAACTAGGTAGTAAAATATACTAATCCTAGACTAGCAAAATTACCAGCTCGCCTCCTGAGGGAGACGAGGATGGTTAGGGCGCCGGTGGGCCTCCTTAACAAAAATCCCGTGCATGTAACAGCAAAAACTCTGTTTAGTGTTTTTACCCTCTTTTAATATTCAATAGATCGTCAGAAATTATTAAATTGATTAAGAGCACGCCCAATGTCCAAACTTTAAGACTCGTTGACAACCATATTTCCACCTGGGCTACAAGTTACGTGACCTATGGTCACCTACCCCACATCATGTTCTTCACTTTCACGTTTCGGCGGCCAACAGCCCCGTGGTTCTTTATTTCAGTGCTGGCCGTTTTCGCGGAGATGAAAGGTGGACCGTTCGCGAATATGGCCGTGTGAACAAACGAGCGCAACAACACTAGAAGCCACGAACTATCGACTGAACTATTACTGAAAAATGGGAGTAATATTCATCGCTATCGGCGCCACGCCTTTCCAATGAAAATGGTTCTCTGCTGCTTGGGGAGGGGGGGGGGGAGAGAAGAATCAGCATTAATCTGACACTAAGTTGCATTTTAATAATGAACCGCTGCCCAACCAATCGATATATACAGTGTATTAAAGTAATTACTGCATACGATAAGACACGGATATGAATGGGCCTGCTGAACCTCAAGAGAATATTGAATGAGATTGAACTTCTATTTCAATATTATATACGAGAGTACATGTATTGGATCTAATTCCTCGATTGAATCTTCATCGAGGCACCTACAGAGGCTTTTATTTCCACTTAATGCAATAACCTCTGCTCTGAACAATCAGTCACCGATGCGTGGGCGCGTGCTCACATTGAGTAGTCAAGTTAAAGCGTTGTTTGACAAATATAGTACCTGTAACTTAAAACGAAACGACGTGCCCGTGCATGTTATTACAATTACAATACCGCGTGAACGTACATGTATTACGATTAATAGAAATTAGTGGCGAAGTTTTATTGATACGCACGTTTATTGACAGATTAAAGGCTTACTGTCAAAGTTCTATTATAGCCATATTTTGTCAGACTAAGAGAACTATAAACATTGGTGGACTACATGGTAAATTGTTGTAATTTTTTTAAAGATGGAAGCATCTCCATTCCAAATGCCATAGCACCACCAATCTAGGTTCCAGCTTTCTACCTCTATGGCAGTGGATGCACTGTAATGGATAAAGATTTTCAACAATCGCGCGTGGGAAACGTTCAGGCGAGCCCAGCCTCGTGTCCCAGCACACGCACACCTGAACTCGGCTGTGCATTATTAATGCCGGCGCCGATACGTTACGGATCTCGAGCGTGGAGGGCGCTCGGGCATACATCACCTTTTTAATATTCGGGTCAATTTGGGAACGCGCAGACGTACAGGCACGATACGCGCTCGGGAGCCACGCGTGAGAAGCCTCCTATGACCCGCGACCCGCGGCTTTCACGACTAAGTGGTGGTGGTCATATCGAATGACAGACGCGCTCACCCGTCTAAACCTGGCCCATATTGCGGGTTCAGCACCCGATTCCCTCATTTTTCTCGTTGGCCAGTGAATGAGTAGGCGCTAGCGGAAACGCTTTAGCCCTCATTGAGCCCCCTTTCGCAAACATCTCCACTGAAACACGGTGATATCGTAACGCGAACAATCCCCACCGTGCTCGCATCGCAGCATCAGATGAATATTGCAGGCTGGGCCGATCGGATTTGTTTACCGGATTAAAGCAATCAGATTAGCAAGCCAAAATACAACTTCATCCGCACTATTATAGCAACATTATTTTTGGATTCCTACATTTTGGTACTGTACAGTACAAATATTATAGCGAAATTTAAGATTGATCCGCACAATATCTGGACCTTAATACTGCCGTTTAATACCCTAGTTACTTTGTGAGCGTACTTCAAGTTAGGTGAGAAGTTTCAATTGTAATTTGAGATCGTGACAAATATTCATTCGAGATCGCACGCACCTTCTTGAATTAAAGATCGCGAGGACGCGACGTATTGAAAATTGAACGCATCCTATCAACCACATTCGAAATTCTTGAGCACCTTTGAGATAAGCGAATTTCCATTCGAGAACGCGCACCATGTTCAAGCATGCTTGGATTAAGTATGATTGGTCAGTGCAACTCGGATATTAAAGAGCACATATTCGACGCTTGAAAGAAAGCGTGCATTTCGGTAAAACCAACTGACGTAGGAGAAGATGGAGCGCCCCGCCTCCTAGTAAAGCAAATTTGGAACCAACTACGAGTATCCGAGACATCGGATGAACCATCTACTGTAGTGAAGACGCCACGAGCGAATAGCTTTCAACGCCTGCGCAACGAAATCACGTTAAAAAAATATACCAATGCAAAAAAATATATATATATCCAAAATTGATGAAAAGTGCTACGTTTAGGCGCGAGGTAAGGGGTCTCAGAAAGTCACAGATATTCCCAAATTCCCCTATGAATTACAGAAGCTCATGCCGAAATTGGAAAGGCGAACGACGGCAGCACAACAGGCGGTGACAAACCTTCCATAATATCAATATTATGCCAAGACATTTTCCTCGTTGTTTTTCAGATCACACCACCACCACCCCCCACACTCCCCCACCAACCTCACCCCTCTGTTCCCGGTAGCCTCCTGACGGATCCCCCTCACGTTTCACAGCCTCATGAATTTTCCATGGAGGGTTCAAGCCCATTTGTGACACATCAAAGTAGAAACCTCTGCATGACTTTCGAATTTTCCATTTTTTTCTCGCTCGTTCTGTTCTTTTTCTCCCAAAATAAACAAAAAACCTGTTCCATGATCCGCATTTCCCCATCCATAACAAACGTCGCGCCATATGCGAATTGCATGGCCAAGTAATACAAGCAAGGCGCTGACAGACGGCGCGCAGCTGCGCTTCTAACAACTAGGTCAGTGGTGGGCACACTTATCGCTTTTGAGAATCCTAAAAATATCGAAAATAGTTGGTAACATTCAACGAGGCACAACTTCAGCTTTTGCAAACCGATTTGTGCTTCCAAAACATATATTTTTTGTTTTTAAATGCCAAATTTGGATAAACTTCTCAAGCAAAAAAGTATATATCCACAAACGAAAATATATGTAAAATAAAAATGGGGGTTGTGCCCGGGACAGACCGGATGAATTCACAAAAATCCTATTTAAAAATTAAAAAATAGCTCTGCCCCTAAAAGCAAGCAATCACACAAGACATACTCTAAGCCTAACTGTATTATACTGTACGACTCGTCGTAGCCCAGTTGGTTTAGCGACTGACTGTGGCTTCGGCGGTCCCGGGTTCAATCCCGCCGCGGGCTCTCGAAAATTTCTATCCCGGGGTACCGGGTACCCCCTCGCACAGTGCCTTAGCGCCATGAGGGGGACGTAACGCCTGTAGTGCGGTTGTCTACAGTTGATTGGATAAAAAAAACTGATTATTTCAAAGAAAGGGGAGGGAGTAGAAGCCGATGATAGTATTGCAGGACTACAATTAGAAACTCGGCAACGAAGATAGTTTTAACGGATTTTATTTTTATTTTTTAAAGGGGGCTCAAACACCATCACCCAAAGCACAGAATGTGCAAGGAGAAGCTGGCCACCCCTAGCATCGTCGAATGCCCCTAATCCATCAGCGATAGTTTTTAAATAATTTATGCGACGCTCCCTCATCAGTTGATTTCGAAATGGTATGTTATTGCAAACGTCCAATGCAACGTGGTAATGACGAAAGTCTTGGGTGAGTTCATACGTTAGTCTTTGTGATTCGCAAATCTACATTTTCTTAATTTTCTGATCTTCGAGAAGAAGTTTTAAATTTCCGCTAAAACTATCTTCATTGCCGAGTTTCTAATTGTAGTCCTGCAATTCCCAGCGTTTAGCTAACTGCTTACCCCTGTATTCGTTATCTCCCGTTTCCGCGAGTATCATAACTTGTTACACAGTGGTTATTTTTTCATTTATTGTAATCATTACCATATTTGGGAATTTTGAAGTAAAAAAATTATTTATATTTTTTACGTCCATTGTTCATATTTGAATTTTAGATTGTGTCCATCAATCGCTTAATCTTGTTTAATACTCTAAGCTTTAAACTTAATGCGGCTTCGTGAACCAAACGGGAAGCCTCAATTGTCCTAGTTAGGACACAAATTATCCAAAACCAGTGACAATAACACCTACCACCCACCCACATTGAGCCAATATCGTAAACGAAATGCTCGCGGATAAACGGTCAAGTAGTGAGAGGCGCAATAGGCGCACCACCTATCACAAGTTTGGCATGGTAAGCCGATGCAGGTTGCAATTGTGGCCACAAGTGGCGGTTTGTCCGACAAACCAAAGTTCATAGATCGGAGCACTAAAAAAAATAAAACTACCAGCGACTATTCTGCTACCATCGATTTACTAAAACTGCAACCTTACCAACCGATTCTCTGGAACGCAACCAGAGGACACCAATAGCTGTCACGCATTGCAGTCTGGGGGTTCTAACGCCGAAAGTATGCCGCGCGATCCGACAGCATGGCGCTTGCCTTGTCCCAAAGCAAGTGACACCAATCAACGGAGAGAGAAAAAAAGCAAACAAATAAGCAGACAACCGGGTGCAGACCGACGGAGAACGGAATTCGGGGGCCGATTCCAGCTATCCGCCTGTACGCAGGGCTATATGGCAGTGTCGGAAATTCCAATTTGCAATTGTAAGCCGCTCGGTGGTAGCCCGACCGGCCTTTCGACTTGAGGCAGCCACTACATGTACATGTACCCGCAAATTCATGTCTGGCTCGCACCAAGTGCAGGGAATAGACAGTCGGTTTGTTAGGGCCAGTTACGTACGTACCTCGGCTATAGAAAAGAGATTGCCTCGTTCCGAGCTTCGCCTCTTATTAAATTTCCTCTAGTAGGCCCAATTGGCCAACACCATTACACGTTGCTCTCCCTACGCCATTTGCTAAGATGATGCAGGCACGGGCCTTACCTTGAATCGAGACGAATTTACGGTACATACTGAAATTTCTCCCCATGGAGATGGGGGTGGCATCGGGTGAACCGAGAAAACATACACACGAAGGTTGGAAATCCACTGAGCACCGGTTTTCTCCCCATTCAAATAGATTAAACCAGCCCACGCTTTACAAGTTGAAAATCTTCATTAAACTAAGCGATGCTCGTTTCACGATAAAAAAAAACTTCTTTAATCGTGACTTCAAACTTCAAATGCGTTTTAAATATATAAAATACCGTCGGCTCAACAAAATTTGTAAAACATTTTTTTCCCTTTGCACAGAGTATAACCACTGCCTCCACTAACCTGACAGAAATAAATTCAACCAAAACAAAATAAATAAATTCATTTCAATATGAAATTATGGATGTCCTAAATATATTTCGAAATTATACGGTTTCTGTAACTATCAAAAAGCCCATCAAAACCCAAAAATGTGGGTTTTATTCCAACTTTAATGGAATTAAGCCCAAATTTTTATTATTCATTTATGCCGCTTAATAGTTGTTTATGCTTGATACAGTCAACGTCTTTATAGCTATTTTGGTTTACGTCATGAATCAGAGCATGCTGCTATTGCTATGGCTAACATAGCCGAGTTTCAAATTGTTGTCCTGCAATTCCACCATCTTAGTTAGTATATGGCTAACATGCTGCAAAACCAACGAATTCCATAAAGTCCCATCCACGCGTCACTGGAATAACAAATGGCCACTTGCGTGTGTCCATACTATGAGAGTCCATAACAGAGATTGAAATTTCTGGAAAAATTTGCCTAATCCACCCACACAGCATTTTACTTTTGCCCCAGTCTCTCCAGCAAGTCTAGCGAGAAACCGTTAACCGTTGGCCATAGATATTTTTTTCGTGCACTTTTTTTTTCTCTCCAACCAACCACGGAATCCTAAACGAGCACGCCATCGCAGCAACAGTGGAATCTGCTTTCATGCACATTATCTGAGCGACGGAAAAATCTCACTAACAATGTGAACCACAACACATGGGAATTGGATTGCGGGGAGTGGAGTTGGTCGGCGAGGGTGGGGCAGCGTGAATGGGGTGGCGCGGGTGCGTTGGAGAGGCGGGGGCGAGAGACCAGAAGCACTGCATTTCACTGCAGTGTACGCCCCCGAATCTAGCGCGATCAGACGTGGATCAATAATGAATGACACAATCCCATGCACACGCACGGGCAAAAAAAAAAATTGCCATCTTGGGAAAACCACGGAAACATAACACGGGCGTTAACATAATAGAGTAGCTAGATATGTGCTGCCAGCATCAGCGGATATACTGTATATATACTTGGCGGTCGCGCCACATCCCCTGTCAACACGGTGTACAACCCCTATGTAAGCGTGGCCCAATTCGGGATAGCCGTTGTAGGCCTACATTAAATCGGTGCGGACAGAACTAGAGCTATAGCGCCCCCTATAGAACATGCTTGACCACCCTCGTCACAGCGATCTTATTATTTCTAAGACATTGGCGATAAGTATAGTGAGTAACGGAATCCTCGAAAGTATAAGAACGGTGTTGTGGTTGCCTCGAAAACACTTAGTGGTTTCAATCCTTTTTTTTAAATGACTTAAGAGTTGGGTCTATTGTTTAGGAACGGCCACACAAGTGGATGGAATCCACTTGTGTGGGCGTTCGACAGAAGTGGATAGAGGGCAATCAATCTCAATTTCATTTTTGATTATTTTGACGAACCTTCTGATACCTTTCTTATTCTGTGGCCTCTCAACTTTTTTGGAAATGATGTTATGAATTTTTTCGTTTCAGCAAACAGAAATATGGAAGTCCTCCTCCACGCGGGAAATTTCGTAAGCCGCCATTGCCAGCAACGTCTCCAGGCTCTGACGTAACGACAAGACATGAACAGGATACCGGTACCAGCTGTGATTAAATCAACCCATGTTTAGGCGTTATCGCAGAGTAAACGTGAGAAGTGTCGACTGCGGGGATTACATTGGAATTGGAAACCAAGCCAAAAAAATAGTGTAAATGTACGTTCCACTCAAAACATACAGTACAAAAAATGTACAATCCTGACTTGCGAGTGGGACTATCGATTCAGTCAACGTAACAGCAACATATTCGAAAAAATGCATGCCAAATTTTATATACGAAAAATGTCACATGTAAGGACATTCACATTCATTCTGTTTGGTTCTGTTTAGGAGAAACTCGTGCTTTGGATGATGTTAACTTAACAAACGCTTAAGATACGTCTGTGAAAGGTCAACGCCCTCAGCGCAGTTTTGCGAATGAAATTTCGTCAACAATAATCAAATGAATAAATTCACTAGAAATATTTTTCTCAATATTCCTCAGACACTATATACACATATATACACTCTCACTCAGTGGCATTCAGATATCTGAATTGTGCAATACTGTACAGTAAATTGCAAATTGCAGACTTTTCCAATTATTGTATTACTCTGTATTACAAATTATAACATGGATATTTACATATTAGATTTATAATATTACAAAAACAGTGTATCAATGACTCAACAATCAACAAGCAATTTTTCCCACTTTACTGTAGTCATTGCACTACAGGATAAAGTAACTTATTTTTTTTTTTAAATGCAGTTATTAAGCGCCAGACAGAAGTTGCAGAAACAAAATTCCCCAAGTTGATGTACGCTTGTTTGTCTCACACTAAGATCAATATATTGTAAGTATTGACTGTTTGTATAATTGATTGTGGTGTCAAAATGTTTTACATGCCACCGAGAGTTCCAACATGTCACTTCAAGAGGTCAAGTTCGCAATTTTAAAATTCCTGGGGTATTACCTCCCGTAAATTCCTATTGTGTCCGAAATTGGGGAAATTTGTAGCTAAAGTTTGTGGTTATGGTGTTAGTAATCAGGTTTTAGATTGGATAGCAGCATTCTTAAGTAATCGAAAGCAG
>JAQGBY010008986.1:0-10066 GCA_034698785.1 Mycogona germanica
GAACTTGTATTTTCCCCCAATAGGTGGCGCTGCTGTGTATTTAAATGAATATATAACAACGCCACCTATTCTGGAAAAATACAAGTTCGATTTACATGTGATCGAATTCTAGTTTCATTTTCCTCTAATCGAACTTGTATTTTTCCTTCATAGGTGGTGTTGCTGTTTCTTAGTTATATATATATTCATTTTAAGAAACAGCAATGCCACCTATGAAGGGAAAAAACAAGTTCGATTAGAGGAAAAATGAAACTATGAATCACTTGCATGTTAATTGAACTTGTATTTTTCCTTCATAGGTGGCGCCGCTGTTCTTTTTGTTTTTAAAACTATTTTTTTGGAATACAACAGCGCCACCTATGAAGAAGTGTGAAGTGCGAAAATGAAACTTCAATTCGAAACATTGTTAATTACACTTCACACACTTACTCATAGGTGGCGCTATCGCTATTCGAACTTGTATTTCTCCATGACAACAACGTCACTATGGAAAAATACAAGTTTGATTAGCATGTAATTCGGAAATCCAGTATATCTAGTTTTCAGAAAACATAATCATTTGTCAATAATTAATGATGATTTCTTTATTAGCAACTTACATAAACATATCTAGCATACATTAGACATTAAATGAACAACCTTACATAAACACTCAAATTAACTGATGATATGACAACTTTAGTAGACAGTGGTAACGGTCGGGCACCCTAAAGGAATGATATGACCGGGAGCGAGAAGGAATTAATACTATCGATATTTGATAGTATCAATATTAACATGAAATGACCGCGGGAAGGGACTGGAAGTGAGTTAGAGATGGCCTACACACTACTACTAGCGTTCCTTATATTTTTCTTAATATATTTCATAAATCAGTCTTAATTAAATTAAACGCAATTGAATTTGAAATTGCTACGCGAATTTTTTAATCACTGGCCAATCGCCATCAGGAGCGTGTGACCCGAAGAGTCAATACAGTACAGATAACCGAACCAGTCTGAAACGTAAATCAGCCACTAGTATCTCTCTAATTATTTAATTTTTTGTTGCATTTCCAGGCAAGGACAAACATCCAAACGAGACGGGGATGAAGATCGAAGAGCTGGTGCGCAACTCTGCCAGCTCGAACTCGAGGCACGGCTGCCGGCAACAGCGGTGGACTGCCGGCCTACTGACTCTATTGAGCGCCATGGCCGCGCTGCTTATGGCCAGGTGAGAGGTCGCGTCCGCACCCATCATGGCGGCGGCCAATCGCCGCCAGGCTCTCGCGTCACACCAACTTGGGGCAGACTCTTAAGTAGAAACGGGGGAGGAGGGATTTTGTGCGCCAATTGTGCAAAGAAAATAAAACCAAGATGGTGTCGCATCCCCCGTCTCCTCGACCGGCGCTCGGCACGACATCCCAGTGTGTGATTTGAAATTATCGCGGCGGAAGACTTTCTCTCAAGTGGCCTAGAAACTTCGACGCGCGCGCCCTCTCTCGTGTGCATTAGGAGACCCACCCACACACCAGAGGGCGCCTTCTCGTGTCAGCGAAAAAGATTGTGGCCTGAGTTGTTCTTTATTTTTTGGTTACCGCGAATGTGGAGCGGGCTCCTCAACATCACGTAACGGGCGATCAACTAATCAAATTTCGAGCCACCATTCCAACAGCGTGACTCCCCATGCATCCGAACCAGAGGTTATATTTTATAATTATTGTATGAGTTTTCTAAGTCATGACAACTATCATCAGCTGTCCTGAATTAGTTCTCCTATCCGGTCGAGCTCTTTCATTTTATAATTAATTAGTCGCCAGAGGCGAATTTTTTTATTGCGATTACTTTCCCACCCTTTTGTTCGTACTAATTGGCAAGATTTAAATAGGGACTAGGTTGACCGTTGCTACTATTCACGTCACGTCGGCCATTTAAGGCCAACCCACATAAAAATGTTAATGATTAGCGCAGTCTCGCAGCGACTACCCCGTCTACCTTTCGGTTTCCAGGGGAGCTATAAACAGTACGGAATTTGGTGTTATTCATTTTGTTTAGCAAGCCCAGAAAAATGAGAACAAAATATATTCGAGCAATTATATAACTATTTTTACTTCTTGCTCCGGGAGCAAATAGCCTCTGGTTAGATGTATGGAGTTTCGCCAACGCCGCGAGAAGGAACATGTTTTGATTTTTATGTTTTTCCGAGGACCAATGACTTAGGACGGAAAAAATAAAACTATCGGACTCTATCGCACACACACAAGAACCAGAGTTCAGCAAAGTTTCCCCCTACACACGTTCGTTTTTCTAATAAAAAAATAATAAATGTGAAAAATAAAAAACCCACAGATGTAGATGTAATGTGTGTGTGTATTGTGATGAACTTTGAGAGAATCGAAAGTTTCACGGAAATTGTGATCGTGTAACCCTGGAGGATTCAGTGAAAAAAAATTGAAGCTGTAAATTTGTGCCGCCATTTTACTTTCTTTTTGCAAAGTCTTTTTTCGATCGCGGATACTGCAACGTTTTCGTTAAACGAATAATAGGCCTCTACTTGTTGACTTGTGATTGGTTGGATTATTGTTTCGTTTGAGCATCTGAAGTGAGTGCGTGTGGATTGGACGTGGTGCGACAGGCGCAGTCCTAGCGGCAGTCACTCGCACTGAGTGTCCGAGTGGCTGCCGCTTGGATCGATTCGAGTGCCCGCGTCAGCAAATGTGTGTATTTGTGAATATGTGATGGGAGATTCGAACATAAATATATATATAAATATATATACTTTAAGCCTGCAGATATTTTGTAAATATTGAGTAATACTTATGAATGCCATCTTTCAGTCTCTAGTGAAAATGAGTTACGTAGTCCGTTTAGCGATGAAGTCCAGTTCTGTTTGACTTAATGATTGGCTCACCCGCAATAAGTGTAAAGAAATATACAATATCATGCCAATTAGAAGGTTTCATTAAAAGAGCTAAACAACGCTGAGTTGGTAATACGACTGGCTCGGCGATCCCGGGGTACAGAAAATCCTGTAGTGATATTGCAACGCTACAGTGAATATATATATGAAACACTAATTTTTAAATCTGCCAAACAAAAAAAGAACATAATGTTGATTTGAAAAGACTGGATCCCGATTTTTTCTTTTTCGAATCCGTATTTTGTTTAAAAACCATTTCCTCTTGTATGCAAATACGCTACATTTATGACAATTTATAACTTATTTTTTTGGCGTGTATCAGTTTTGTATACACAGTTTTTAGAAGGGGGTTTTCTTTGGCCAAACAGAACTCGACAGATTCAAAAGCGAACGGCTATAATCATGCCTTGAAGTCACTCTAATCCGATGTATTATTGTGTAAATTAAGTGTCTCGTTTATTATTATTATTATTTCATTTGGCAGTTTTTTGGACTCATTTTTGTAGATTTTTTACTCGTGTAATAATGCCATTCTGTAAATAGTATATATGCTCTATATGACTATGCTTTCAAATTTTAAATGTGTGTAAATGAGCTGCCAAAAAGAAAATCGTGCACATTCGCTCCCGTCCTGCCTCTCTTCCTTCTTCCTCTTCAGCGCTCTTGAAAACCTCTATTTCCGTTTCCTGGTTTCGGACTTATTTAAGCTCAGTGGCAACAGAACACCAGTCAAAACAATATTTTAAAAAAAATACTAAAGTAATTTTTATGTTTGCGAATTTGAAATGCCCATACATGAAGTTGCCCAACATTTTTTTCGTCTTAATTTTTCATTCATTTTCATATTGCATTCACATAGAAAATCATAAAATTTCTGATTCATTTTGTTTGGCCTACCTAAAAAAAGAAGATATTTAGGATCTTCAAAAGAAAAGCAAAAGTTGTGTTTTTATTGCCGTTTCCGGTCATTTTGTGCTCATGTTGATAACATTGATTTTTAGCAAATGTTTCCTATTTGTATCTTTTTGTTGGTAGACAACCGACCTGTGATCATGTTTGCTTGTTTTCGTCACACACAGAAGTGGTGTCGATTGATTTCCATCCAAAATGTGCTTTGTTTTATCGCTCACATCGAGTAGAATATTGTGAAAAGGACGAAAATTAATTGACAGTGTGTAATGGCAACAACTTGGTGTAATTTTTCAACGTCATAAAAAATATGCTAAATTTTTTTTCGCGCTTATCTGGTGGACTACCGTCGGTGTCTATTAGGACCAGAGGGTCGTTCAACTAGATATTTCGCGAAAAACGCCTCCATTCTTCACACTATTCTTCTCGATGGTTACATTACAAACCCCCTATTTGCCGCCGTTTATTCGATTTTTGTAAGGTCTAGCAGAAGATGCCAACATGGTAATGATTGATTTTGTTCATCGAGCAAATTGTTTTTAAAGGTTTGAAAAATTTCTAACGTTAAAGTAGATTTTTTTTAATGGTCACAATAAAAAATTTGTATAATAATCTAGCTTTTTTTTCTTTGATGGTTGCTACCACAATGATTTTTTACATGAAGTCTATGCTTCAACATTTTATTAGACTTTCACAAATACTTTCAAATGAACAATGACGTACCGTGCCATTCCTCTTATTCTCTATTAATTCCATCGAATGCATTCCCAGCTCTGAACTCTTATTGAACCATGCAGTTACTTTATTTATTCTGTCTCTGTAAAGCTGATCAATTGTGGTTCAGTTTATATACGTCCTTCAATTCTTTGACTGGCCAGCTCAACCACATCGCTGTATCCAGAACAATATCGTGTACTTTCTGTTTTGGCGATCTTCGCCCAATGTCTATTGATTTTTGTCAGGGCATTTAATATCGTACAACTCTATAGGCTTGCCATCAGAGAGCAGCATGTCACGAAGCGTCCAGTTAAAAATTCACAACAGGTATCAGTTGACGTCATGTTCTGAATTATTACACCGTATAAGTCGTGGCAACCTGCTATATGTTAGGAAATGCCCCTGTTGCAGACACCGTTGACGGGTTTCTTAGCAGCATGCGAACCTGTTCTCTTCATTATTCTTTTTTATCTCTTTGATTTTGACTACAACATACTCAGCTCCTGTTTCTCAAAATACTAAGTCGCTTAGTTTTTGACAAATCACCTTAAAAGCACAAGAAATATAAAAAGAAAACAACAAAGTAACAGCTTTTGTAACTGTCAAAACAAGTTACTATACCGATATCTGATATCTTATTTGTTTTTTAAATCCGAGTAATTGCAAAAAAAAATTACATAATCAAGTTTTATTAAACATTTAACAAGAATAAATTTGTGTTGACGTTAAAGAATAATGAAATAAATATAGATTTAATGTAATAAGGTGATTTGTTGTTATGCTGTATAATTAAGAACCATCTGCCATAGAACAGGCGGAAGGTAAAAATTCTACACACGTTTATTTTGTATTTGAAATTCTGTTAAAAATTAAAACATATGGCAATTTCTAGGCGCCGACTTCGACCACTACTTATCCCTTTCTCCTCCTCCCTATTGTATACAGTAATAAAACTGCGACACCTGTTCTGAATGGAAATGACCTGTAATTATGAAGGATGCGTGATTGTTGAACGCGATGTCTAATTTATAGTAGTTGGTTCGATCTTTTTCTCGCTGTTTTATTTTTAATTTTTTATTTGCCATGACCACCAACCCAAATCTTGTCATCAGTCCCAACCCTAACCTCGTTGTTACACTCCCTCCCCCCCCCCCCCAAATACACACACACACGAAAAGATATTTTATATCTGACTTTTGTACAGAATAAAAATGAGTATTGTAAGGGAAATAAAAAACATCGTGTCTCTGGATTTCATCATTTTGAGTCATTCTGTGTTTAAAACTTGCTCGTCATTTGGTCATGGGTGGCTGAGAAATACCTTGGGGCGTTTCAAAACCATCCAGTATATTTTTTAAACAAATTATTCAAACATGCAATTTTGCGATATTAATCAGAATAGCATCTCCGACCATATTGGTTTGCTAATTACATGTGCGTGTGACGTAACACACGGAAGCGCATGCGTGGGTCACGAACTGAAATGGCCTATTGTTCCCTGGAGAAGGTGTTGGGGGGGATGGTGGATATGGCTCCTCTATTACTGCAGACTAACGGCCATTGACCAAAGAGGGGAAACCGACTGGCGCTAAAAATCTATAGTTATACTCGCAGGAATTAACACACATGCTTCATCATTATACGAGAGTATGATGCGCTTGCACTTTAATACATCGTAGGCTCAGGGCTTCATTAATTTACTTATTTCAAAAGCCCCGGTATAGCACTTAATGCACAAGGGAGACGGGGAAATTTTCTCCCGTCAGTTTTCTTGGCTATTATACCGATCTGGTCAGTTATACCCGTTCCTGCCTCCTGAGATCCCTTAAGCGCACTTCAAATTTGAATTTTTAACTTGAAATATTGAGATGTTTATCGAAATTCTCGAATATATTTTCCTATTGGCATCTGAGCGTCCATCCCTGCTGGTCCAATGGATAGGTACTACTCATTTATGAATATATTCACACATAGACGGGAGAAAATTTCTGGTGTCCAGGATGGTATCCAGATGGGCATACAAATAAAATGGTGCCGAAGCATACAAAAGTCAAAGACGAGGCAGATCCCGTTTAATAAAGCATGCGAAGAGCAGCAGTATTACCAGATGTTTCCATTTTGGTTCTTAAACATGTTTTTAAAAAATAAACCAAATTTTTCCATCAACTTATAGAATCATCAACAAAGTAGGCCGGTGGGTTCAGGAGCCTGCAGTATTAAAATACCGGCGTCAGATAATGGAGTTGATTAACGAACACGCGTACTATGCATAAGCAGCTGAATCTATCAATTTTAAACAGAAGCCTATAGTATGTACCGGTAGTGTACTGGCAGGCATACTGTGTGTGTATAATCCTTTTATACCGTTGGTCGAATAATTTTTGTTCAACCCGAGGAGACCTCGGCTAATTGGCGTCCACAATTGCTGACGGGCAAATTTTCACTGGGAATTTCAATTTCAATTAGGTTGGCATTTTTTTAAATAACTATTACTCTTCCGTCGATACTGCTCAAAATTAGTAAATAAAAATTTCTATTTGGATTTTTGAAGTTTAATTTTTTTATGTTATGAAATCGTAAACGAACCATTTTGTTTTACCGACAAATCTTTCGAAATCATGAGATTACATGAAGCGCTGGTGTCTCGATCTCGATGGCAACAACGTCGGGTCGTCAGGAGCATCGTGTTGCTATTCATTTATTTCTTTGGCCCCTAAATGTCTCTCGTATACAAAAACTGCATAGGAGTAGTGAAAATGGCGTTCGTCATCATAGCCACCCCTCATTCCTTATATACTCTTTACACCAGCGCGCCCACAATGGCGCTCGGGCAAATTGAAAGGAGACGAGGCGAAAAGTGCAAATCTCATTTTGAAATTAATGACGCGCTCCGTGCACCACGCTGAACATAGGCTTATTAAGGATACAAGGTGTGGCGCCATATCCCGGTTAATCGGAGCAACTGAACCCCGTCAGCGAGTTCCCTAATGAATTGATTGCATTAGATTTGTGTCAACGAAGTGAAAGGCAAGAGGCAAATTTACTATGGAAGTAAAAACGTGTACGATTTCAGGTACACGTTAACGCGACCTAGGCAAAATTACCAGGTCGCATCTTAGGGGAGTTTTTGGGCGAACACGCTAGTGGACCTCATTAGCAAAAATCTCAAGAGAGGTGAATTTTCTAGAAAAGTATGGTGGATTCTCGCCTTTTTATGCCGTGCTTGGAAGAGACGCACAAAAGCTATCTGATAGTAAAGCACCTACCGCTGAAACCGTGTGAGCAATGAATGACATTTTCTTTTTGGCGCCATCTACCGAACAGTGAATGAATCCACTATTTCGATGGTAGTTTCAATTTAGGATTCAAGTAAATTCCAGCGCCCTCCAGTGACGAAGAGTGTCTTAGTTACTCATACGGAAGCACATATGCATTATTTAGTGCGTTGTGCTCCACTTATCGCAACGAATAAATTTTATACAGTGCTGATGTTTCATTAGTGCCGATTGAAATAATGCTTAACCCTATATGCAGTATATGGCGTATATGTAATACAGAGTGAGAGAGAGACGCTTATATTATTGTTTTTGACGCGCGGGGGAAGAGACGGAATTTCCCTGAAACATATCTGACCATCAGAGACCATCTAACCAGCTCACTCTAAACGAGCCCCTAGTCGATCTACTCGGCGGCCAGAAATGCGCCCTTTGGGATAAAGAGCGTCGACCATTTGCAACCCCGTTAACTCCGCAGCTTCCATTTTATACGGCATCTAACCGAACTCCGTGCTCCAGAACGGAGCAGGACATCGACGACATGGAGCAATGAATTTAATTGGTTGCAGGTTATCGTTGTACTTGAAATCGGGACGGCGCTGCTATCGCTAGAGATTCGAAAGGCACTCGTACGTCTTTAAGGTTCGTTGTCGTTAACTTATGCGTTATGCGTTTGACGGTGGCGTGGACAATGTTTGGCATCCTATATTGATTACTAACCCATCACCAGGCCCATTTTAATAGATGCGCCGCCCTGTGTTCAAGTACAACATTGGCCTGCAGTCATGATTTTGGTCACCCTGTATTCCGAGCGTCAGGCCTGTCCTGTGTTTCTGGTTCTGGCGGCGTCCCGGGGGCCCACTTCAGACACTTTTCTACAGACCGGTCTCCTCCCGTCCCCTGTTCAACCTACCCACTTTGCACTCTCCCTTGTCAGCGATCCCAACAACAAACAAGAGACGGCATCATAATAGTTAAAAGCTAATCTATAAATCAAATTTGGTCAAAGGGAATATTTTGGGTAAGTGGCGCAAGTGGAATGGGGGTAGAAAGAGGTAAAATCAGTTTTTTTTTTTTTATTCAGTATGCAGTGTTTAGTACAACAAAAAAGAAAAGTAACGGCTCAGTCATATCACTGCAGACGAGGTAATTGCGAGAGCTCATGACGCTTGGAGCGTTATGCGAGCTCTCGCCTCGTTTAAAAAAAGTTTTCAAAACTGAATATCATATTTGTACAAAAAAAAAATTTTAATCACTCCTTTAGAATTTGGGTCCGCGTAACGTGTCGCCAATATACCCTGATACACCGGGATCAAATGATTGCGTGAGCCTGCGTCGGAAATTGAGCCTGGGACTGTCTTTCAGGTTCGTGGTTGACCCGTTTGCATTCTGATCGAGGGGTGACCATTGAACACATATGTGCGTATGGTGAGGATGTGACCCAAAACAATGCATTTCAAGCACCCACAAAAAATAGAAAAACAAAATATTAATTTAAGAAGATCAGCAATGAGTAAGTCCGTCCTCCACCGACTGAGTCACGACGCGACTTCAATACAATTTTATGATTCACCAGAAAAGTTGTAAAGTGGGGTAATTATTATTTCATTCCATTTTCTTTCTGAATGAAATAATCACAGTACTCCTATATTATTTTACTTACATATTTCATATCATATATATTTCTTTTTCATTTCATATCTAAAGCTCAATATTCTATGGTGTACAAAAAATAGGAAACCAACAGCTGTAACATTCAAGGTCCACAGACCTCTTTCAATTCTTTTCAAATTCAATTGCTAAGAATTTGATCACCGCAACTATTCGTTACGACACTATTCGGTCCCCCCAACCTACTTCTAAGGTACAGTGCCCCCCCAAGATCCATCCCCTAAGCTCCTCGGCAACACTTCCCTCACCCGGCCAACCCCACAATTCCGTTCGCGCATGCCCGGCTTAAGTGCCGGGCGTGCGCGAGGTTGGCTTAGCAACGAGTGCTGTACAGAGAGCAGCCTGTTTTTTTTTTATATATATCCAGAGCAGAGCGTGATCCTCGGCTCGTGCCAACTGATCCGAGAAAAAGTTGGGGACGATTTTCATCTGACTGCGATTTGCTCGACCGGCGCCTCCACGACAGCCGCCCCGAAACCGCACCACCTTCCTCCTGAAACCACCCGGCAAGAGGAATAGTTTTTTTTTTTATTCACTGAAGTGACGGATCACAACAGGAAGATTCTGTACCCCTCTCAGAGCTTAGGCCCTATGTG
>JAQGBY010008987.1:0-10066 GCA_034698785.1 Mycogona germanica
GTTGGACAACCAAGAGAGGTTTCCCAGAAAGTGAGTAGTCATAAAGCAGAGGATCCCTAGATCTGGATGCATGCATATTTTGAGATACCATTTTTCTCAGTGTATCTCAGCTTCAGCGGTTCATCCCTTTGGACTAACCACGATCTATGGTTACGCTGCCTAACCACGACTTGATTTTCCCGCCTCGCTTTTCGGTGGCCAACAGTCGTACCAACCAAACATTGACGCGATCTTTTGCTATGTGGAAGAGGAAAGGTGTGGAGGTGGTGGTGGTGGTGGTGGTGAGGTCTCTCTCATACAATTAGGCCGTGGCCCATGTAGACCGCCATTCTCTCTCTGCTGGTTTCTAGTACACTGTTCATACAGCGAGGCGGTTTTCGTCGTTTCCCAGGGAAAACTGCGACGCACTATACAGTATAGTGATACTGGTGCGCCGTTGCAGGTGCAATAAACCAACTGGAAATGTTTTGGTATAAAACTCAGAGGACGCCGCGCGAATCATGCGAACGCCCGTCGAACTGGTTCCCGGCAAAACAAGATGGCCGACGAAAAACGAGGCAGGAACGAGGAGGGATTTTCTGAATCAAACAGTCTCTCATTGCACATTAAGACTTATTTTTCCTCCTTACATTCAAGCGTTCTGACGAATTAAAATTGTTTTGCTAAGACGCCTTAATGAAGCGTGAAACAGAAATCTTTCATAATTTTAAAATAAGGGAGTAATGATATTCGTGCGTGGACGTCACCGGATTTGACCGAAAATGACACTTTGGGTCAAACAATGATAATTGGTTAAATTTTCAAGTGTTGGTCATTTTAACAAAATCTATAAATTGATTGATGACTGCAATCGAGGGTCGGCAACAAGGTCGTCGATAAACAAACCAAATAGATCGTCACTTATTACAAGATTTTGACCTTACTTAGTGAAATTGAAGATTTGCGAAACGAATCTTGTAATCCAATAATCAATTAATATGCATGTATATGTTGTTGTTTCTATTATCGACTTCTAATCTCCTATGTTATTCATTATCTGGAATATTGAAACGAGATATCAACATAAGTGAAATGTGTTAATCTTATTATTCCAGATATAATCTTGGAATAGTCATCAACGCCTCAAAGGCACACAAGTCGCCTCAAGCTAAAACGCCTTGTTTCTCAGTAAACCATGTCGGACATAATGACCGCACTCGGTTGTCCAGTCATGATGTCTTGAGCGCTTGACAGATGGGATTCTTGAATAACAAATGAGTGTAATTAAACGAATGGAGCGCCCTCTGTAGATTCGCCGCCATTTTTGTTGGTAACAGACAGAACCAAAACCTAGTCTGTATTCACAGGCTTAATTTGTCGTCTGCTTCACGTCCTCCGCCTAAAAGCCAGACTTGGATTCGTCGCCTATCTGAAATGATGGCACTTCCGGTTGGAACAGGACCCTAGCGTTCGATTTCAGCACTATGTGGAAGGCGAGAGCGCCGGGAGAGAGCGCTCGGAGCACTTAATGCTCGTCTTCCGCTGATGGATCCGCCCGTCGCGAGGGGCGCACACAATCGTTGGAGCTGCCAACGCCCGATCTTCGCTATCGCAAACGACTGTCTATCCAGCAGTCACCGAGAAGCCCCCGACCCAGCCACATTATATACCAAAACTGCAACTCTGGAATACATGCACTACATATGTGGTTTTTCAAATCTGGGTGTGTTTGTTCGATACATCTGGAGTTATTCTGGAGCAGGTCGGTTGCGCAGTCTCAAGAACCTCCGGAGACAACACCTCTTATGTACAGCATACCGTCGTTTTTGTCGCATTATCCGCGGATTTAGTGCCGGTCTCGGCGGATGACACGCGGGCGAAGGATGACTTTCTTATCCTATATTATAAAACTAAGAAACTGATTTTCCTGTTCGGAGACTAACTCTCGAACGGCTCAATGAAATGGCTAAAAATTAACTTACCGTAGGTACACCACCACAATTCGCTAGCGACGGAATATCATATCTCAGTTTTCAAGATTACATAATAAAACAAGCGTTACAACATTTTGGATAATCTCCTTTTCGCTTCAAACTTAAATAATGGCGTCTCCACGTCAAAAGCATGACGTCGTCGATTTCACGAGACGACCAATCAAACCAGATAACAGTTCCAACCAAGCAAACCAGATAACAGTTCCAACCAAGCAAACCAGATAACAGTTCCAACCAAGCACGTTCTGTACCATATACTATTACCGGAACCACGAGACGGCAAAACATAAAATGAAATTAAAAAAATACCATTAGATCGGTTGACGCAATTACGTCACAGTTGGCACAATCCAAATCTCGTTCGTCGGTTTCTCGCACAGTTCGGCGATTTGTTCTGCTAATGTCACGTCTCGAAATGTATGTTCTTGTTCATACATGAACAGTCCTTGGATTATATTAGAGATGAATAATTTTTTCTTATCATGCTGGGATGAAGTCATTCTCCTTGCATTGTATTTTTTAGAACTCCTCTTAATGGCGTACGTGTCCGCCCTAAAACTCTCCTAAGGGGCGATCTGGTAATTTTACCTAGCCTTGGTCAGATTTAAGTAGGAATCTTAAGCGTACACCTGATATCATATAGGTACGAGTTTCACACCTGTACTATTCTGTAGAAAGGCGTAAATAGGAACTAAGACTGATACACATCCGGAGGTGTCGTTCTGGTTCGAACCGGCGATCACAAGTCTGGAGTAAGACCACCAGACCGCACGACATCTATCTAGTCCTTCTACCACCAATTCAGTATTTTTTTACAAGGGGGTCAAAAATTAAAAAACTGGCTGATCCAAAATGCCACAGGGTGGCGCTGGATACCATGTCTCCCGGTGCTGGAGCAGTCCATCTAGGTGAGCAGGAGCGAGCTCTCACGCCAAATCAGCTTAAAGTGGTAATCTCGACGTGAAGTAATGGATTGTCGTAGCCGTTGGCTTATATTGAACGTATTCGATATTTTATCTTTTTTTTTTTACTTCTCCTATAGTGCCTTATACCCTATCCCTGTCCCACACTTTTTTTTAACATCTCGCCTTCGATCTCTTTAACACGTTCCCCATATAGACGAGCCTCGACTCCCATATATAACCATCGTCGGGGCGAACAGCAGCATCGACTATAAGCTATAACTTATTTTTCGTTCCATTTTTCACTTTGCTGCTCCAGTTCATAAACCGGCGTCTATCGGTTTCGTCATTTTTTATCTTTTCTGATCAATAATTTGTCCCGCGCCCATGTTTTTTTTTCCTCCGTCTTTTTCTTCTCCTTCTCTCTCTCTCTCTTGCCTTCCTGTGCGCTCTTTATTTCCTATCCGAAAATTGGCGAACTTCTTGCCCCCGGGAAGTCAACAAAACCGACATTGGATAACGACGAAGTGCCCTGTGCGCCCATTTAAAAATAGCGCAACCCCACCATCAATCTAATTCGGATTCCGACAATCTTGTACGATGAGTACTGAATAAATTTGAATTACATCATGATGTTGCGTTTTATTAAATTGTCTACAGTACGGTAAATATTTTTTTCTACGGTTAACTAGTTTGGAAAAGTAATTGTTACACAATCAATTTTATAATTAATGTTACGCTGCAAATTATATTTTGCTTTTTGTCTGGTGTTAATTAGCTTTTAAAAAATTATTAGGTTTTTACTGTACTGGATCATAAATACATTAACATTTCATCTGAATTTAATCTTTTTTTTACTTTAAAATTTGCAATGAACAATCATTGATTTAATCAATCACCCAATCATTTCATTTGCTCATTTCATTACAAATTTCACAATACTGTTTGTTAAATTTTTTAATCCTGATTTTTCAGTGACATCTCAAAAATATCTTCCAGTTATCCTGGACAACTGCCCATGTTGATTCCTCCAAAGAAAGGCGCCATCACCGGAGCCGTCAACTTTCGAGCAGCAACAAATTTACTCGCCAGCACCTTCTTTTGACACTGACCACCCTCACCCTCTCCTGGTCCATGGTCCCCATCCCCCAATTCATTCCAGGATGTACAAGCAGCAATCGACCACACTCGTAAACAACTTCAACTTGCACTTGGAAGGATTTTCGGCAACCCAAGTGTGTAGGGTTCAGCCATGTGGAAACATATAGAAATTTTGGGTTGATCCCATTTTAGAATTATTATGGATCTTAATATTGACGCGGCGAGGGATGAGCACAATTTGATAATATCGGTTGTCTTCTATCGATGATTGAGGAAATGACGATATCTCCAACGAGCGAACCGACTCAGACTCGAACTCGAAACCCCAGTGATCCGCTACCATCAATTTCGAAGCTTTTCTTATGGATTAAATACCTTTTCTTGTATCGTCATATTACGATTAGAATATAATTATATCATTCAGAGCTACAGTCTTCAGATAATGACGTGAGCTGCTTACCCGGAGCCCATTACGGCTGAACATGCAAATGTACTTTCCAGCACTCAAACAACCCTTTTCTTTGTTATTGACTTGAGCAACCAGTAAACACTCGACATCTCTCGTCGACGACTTTCACTTCTAGCGAAAACAGGCAGCCATTCAATACGTCTTTGCAGAACGTCGACTGGGCCAGTCGTACAAATTTGAAATTACAAAATTTGAAAACAAATTTGAAAAAGCACGACAAAAGAATTATAACGATCAGCATCTCACAATCAGATACCAGAGACAGCATCAACGCCATCTAACGCCATCACATAACATATATCCCTCCTATCGAGAGGTCTACGAATTTTATCTCGCCTTGATTTAGGTATTACTAGATTTTTTCTTCAACTACGTGACAGAATCAATAAAGTCGTCCATTCATTTTTCAAATGAGTTATTCCAGTAAAACAAAAACTAGATTATACAAGAGAAATACGAAATCGAGAAATTGATGGCTTCATACGCCGTGGTCGAGCATCATCACTAGTTTCCATGCCAAGAAATAATTCCACTTTTAATATAATCCTGTCAGACTCTCAGAGAGAAAAAAAATTGGTTACGAGAGGAATTACCTTCCTGAATCGAAAAACAGGACATCGATTTCAAAGAGATCCTGTGGCCTTTATCAAATATTCGAAAGATTTGATGTAATTGAAAACTCAATTAATGAATTTTTTTGATGATTTAGAAAAACAATTATGTAACAATAACATATATCTTCTGCTACTTTCTATTATGTTCGACAAGCTTGTTTACAACTATTGGTGACAATCATCAATGACTAAGGCGAAATATGTCATGTTTGAAATATCATTGTATCGAATATACAGAAGCAAAATGCAACGAAATTCAACAGTGTACAACGAAATTGAGACAGCTTAAATTAAATAAGTCTGAGCAATCTGGTATATTTTACGATTCTGAGCAGAGTAACAGCAACGTATTTTCGATACTAAACAAAGACGATGCTTCGAGTAATCTTGTTGAAACCGTATCATTTGCTGATGGCGGGAAGAAGATGCTCTTACATCTGATAGGGCGCGGTACTCGTAATATACCAAGCGAGTCAAGTGTTACGCTTCGGGATATCGCGGCCATCTTGGATATTCCTCCACTACGCATGCAGCGACAGAAACAAGTAGAAACATTGTCCAGAATGAGAATTTCACGCAATATCTCCTTTTCTTGTTATGGGACAGAAAAACAATTGTGGGAAGTCAAGATTTTAGAGATTCAAGATTTTAGGTCCACCAGCGTGTTCGCTCTTGTGGGCAACCCGGCAATTTCTACAAATCCAGACTTAGAATCAGCTGCATAGGTAGGGATTTTTAACGTGTGTCTGCTATCGCACAGCACTGGTCCCATATAGCTTTACTTCTACAGAGTATTTCCAAAGAAAGGTGGGTTTAGGAATTACTCTAGCCCAAAAAAATCCAGAGGTCTGGAATCGAACCCAAGATTACGTGCACAGACGTCGTACATGCTTACCACTATGTCACACGAGACCCCAAAGCTGCTTCAAATACTATTGAAGCCTAGAGAAAGTCGGACTAGGGTCAAATTCCCGATTAAATTCGATGTATCCAATAATAACAGAGCAAAACCACCCTTACCGAAATTTACTTACTAATCGAAATTTCATAATTTGATATCCTATGTTATAAAACAAAGATTTGGTTTTTCGTGTCCGGAGACTAACTCTCGAACGGATCAATGAAAATTCAAAAAAATCAACATATCGTTAGTACACCACCATAATTCGCTAGCGATCACTTTTCAGATCTCAATTTTCAATATTACATAATAAAACAACCCTTATAAATTTTTGGATACTGTCCCTTTTGCTTCAAACTTAAAAAATGGCGTCTCCACATCAATAGCATAACGTCGTCGATTTCACGAGACAACCAAGTAAACCAGATAACAGTTCCAACCAAGTTCCATCCACAGTTCCATACCACATACTATTACCGGAATAATATTTTCAATATAAAAATAAAATAAAATAACATTATTACAAAAATGTATTTAAAAAAAACATATCAGTATCTTCAGTATCTTTAGCTCTTTACATATTCATTGTATGAAAACACTTTGTCTAAGTATTCTTTACCTAAAGTTTGTCTGAGTGACGGTGACACATGCCATGACGGAATCTCTCCATCCCTAATCCCGAAACGAGTCAATGCGTGCCTAGCGGCAAAAATATTCGCCAGGCGCTATCCAGCACTCTGAAAATAATCCTCCAGGCTAACGTCGCAAGAGGAGGGCACAAGGCAAAAATACATGTAGCCGGCACAGAGTCGACAACTACATCGAAGGAAAATCGACTGTTTATAGTGGAACAATGTCGAAAACAACTTTAGGGTGGTGACGTCAACATTTATTGTCCTTCTTACATTTCGTTTAGCATAATTGCCAAATGGTCCGATTCCTTCCTTTAAACCGACCCGTGCTTCCCCAACCAAAGACTTTCGATGGATAGAAACAGCACGCTACTGCACCAGTCACTAAAGACCTCTGTATTCAGTGGCCCAAGGAAGAATTTTACGAGTTCTTCGTCTGGTATGTTATTTAATTTGGTTGCATTTTGTCTTCAAATGGTTGTCTAAATTGACGTGCAAAATGCATGAATATCATTAGGATCAGCTTGGAATAGTAAAAGTTGACTGTACAAAAAAGGCATTTGTTCTAACTTTTGGTCTCAATGCTCTGAAGCAGAAACCTTATTTCGCATTTCAATAACTTAAAACATCGTTATTATGCAGGGGTGGTTATAAAATCTCAATGATAGCCCACGTAATTGTATCAGTTTTTCAATAAAATGTATGTCATTTAAAAGATAATGAACGAATAACGAATTTGTCTTAGCCACTATTAAAGGATTTAGAAATATAAAATATTGAAATATATGACTGGCAATATTGGTAGTGATAGCGACAGCGCCATTTTGTACAAGTGGAGACGCCATATTTAAATTTTTTTGGCGAAAAGTTGTATGTAAAAAAATCATATCGAGAAATACGCAAAATCGAGATCTGAAACTTCGTCGATAGACTACAAATTTGAGGAACTATCTGCAGCTCAAATTTTATTCAATTTCGTCAAACCGTTTGAAAGTTATCTCCCGAACGGACAGATTGAAACTTAGGATTATAATTTAGATTTTCCTAATTTCATTCTACTCGTACAATTCAATGACACGCCACTCGAACGTTGGAGAACTGCAGAAGAATTCGGAGAATGCGTTCGACCGAATAACTTTTAAAATCAAACGGATTCGAGCAGTTCTTCATTTTTAGAAAATAAATTCATTAATTTTGAGAAAATAATTCATCGAAAGCTTACTTTCTGCCTAAATTACTACCTGTATGACAATTTTTTTCCCAGAAATATATCGAGTCTTTTGTTTTCTCAGGGCCAAAGTACACAAATGCAGTTCTATACACTGTTATACATTCAACTATCGCAGTTGTGTATTCACAGCTTGTTTCCATGGAGTATGCAACCAGCGCGACAAGATACGTGATCTGAAGGGGATATAATGGACGTACAGTAATGAAAAGATAGATGTACCGAGCTAATGTGGTTGTCCAATGGCGACCCAGCATGATATCGCATCTTCCCCCTATTTGTTGTATGCATGCTTCGGGTTGTAAACCTAACGTTTCGTCCCATTTCATAAAACGCGTGACTGTGAACACAGTCCGGCTTTTTGTCGTTTTGTCGATTTCGTGGTTGAATGCAAGCACTTTTCAATGGAACGAGGAAGCATGGCCACGATAAGGAATTATAACACTGCTCTGCGGCAAATGCACAATAGCTTGCTCGTAGCACACCATCTACTGCGACGACGCCACCTGACGGTGAAATATGGCAACCTAGGGATTTGTCAACCTGAGGTTAAAGGGCGATATGCTACGCGATCAATTGATATATTTTTGTCGTCTAGATCCATAATTACAATTCCGAAGCGTCTCTTATGAGTTCCGAGCTTGACCCTCTCACACTACCCACAACCGTATTTAAATAATTTATTACGAGAGTTTATAAGAGATATGTTTTTTTCTACCTCAGAATATCACAAATTGGCACCACTGTCAACATTAACACTTTCGGATTCGGTCACATTGAATACTTGAGCGCACTCTGGTGGCAATCAGTGTTACTTTTGTGTTAATGTCAACGCCGATGGGGATCGGCATTTTGAAACCACATGCGCAACTAGCGATTTAGCGCAACATCCGCCGGAGCAGATTCTGGGCTTCAATGTACGGCTTTGCTTATAACCTCATTGCGCCCAAATCCATATGATGAGTGCTTGGGAAAAAAGATGGCGGATTCGCGCCGTTTTTGGCTATTGTATGTCGGCGTTTTGAATCTGAACCAGAACCTAGTGACAGACTAACAAAAATCTTTTTCGGTTGGCGCTAGAACAGTATCCCGGAAAAGAAAACACCGGCGCCCTCTAGCAATAGAACATGCCCACCCCTCCCATCCTCCCCTATACTTCGAGAGTCTAACCTTATCGCTGTCCGCCATATGGAAACTTCGCGCGAGCAATGATTGTAACCCAATAATTTGTAAACGCGGCCAACGCCGGGCTTGATAAAATGATAATTCACATGGACGCCCATTACCGCATTTGTACAGTCCTTTTCCCTTTGCCGATCACCCTCCCTCCCACTCACCCCATTCCTACACTCTGGGAGCGTGAAACCCGAACCCTATAAATGTTACAACTATCGTCTGGTCGGGTGATTTTAACGTTTCCGCCCCTCAAAATAGGAAGGGGAACCCACTCTGCTATTGGACAATTTTATAGCGAGGGCAATATTGGCAAGCGCCCATGTAGTCACGAGCCTGGACTGGGTTTGGTAACATCAGATGCGGTAACGAAAATATGAGTTCTAAAAATATTTAATGCCTTTTCACTTCAATGGTATATATAACACCCGCATTTCAAGAGTAGATGGACGACGGAAGAGGGAGCCGCGATCGTCATGCCTTATCACGGGCACTCGTATTCATTGTCGATGCTGTCTCTAGACACTGCAAACAGGACCACTTGAATCTGTGGTTTCGAATATTGCCACGAGACGCTTGTGAAAGCGAAACACAGTCATCAAGTTAATTTTCGGACCACCTAGAGATTATACATTTTCTAGAATATTATTAAGTACATCGTTTGCATTTTTTATTTGTCTAATAACGAACGTCTCTGCTGTGATAAAATAAAATAATAAATGCATTTTTGAAAGTTGTTCTCAGAATAGCGACTTCTAAAAAATTTCTGAAACTTGGTAGTGAAAATCATAATCCTATATTATAAAACAGAGATTTTCATTTTTCAGTCCGGAGACTTAACTGTAGAACGGCTCAATGAAATCGCATAAAATTTTACATACCCTTAGTAGACCACCACAATTCGCTAGCGACGGAATTTCAGATCTCGATTTTTAATATTACATAATAAATTAACCCTTACCAAATTCTGGATAATCTCCTTTTCGCCTCAAACTTAAAAAATGGAGTCTCCACATCAAAAGCATGACGTCGTCGATTTCACGAGACAACCAAGTAAACCAGATAACAGTTCC
>JAQGBY010008988.1:0-10065 GCA_034698785.1 Mycogona germanica
GAAGGTGTCGGCCGGAATCGAAACCGCGATCACGGGCTAAGAGGCGAACGCGCTACCTCTCTGCCACCGACACCTCCTTCGCGTGAATTGATTGAAGAAACAATTCTAATTAAGTTCTATTCATATTAAGCGCATTTCATGAATTTATGGACTTTGTCGGGGAAAGAAATTCCAACGCACGCCTTCCTTCGGAATGGAAGTAAAGCCGTGTCTGTACGATGTCAGGTACACGTTAAAGATCCCTAACTAGGTAGCTTATACTAAGCTTGGGCTAGGCAAAATTACCAGGTCGCCTCCTGGTTTCTTTTAGGGCGAAACTCCTTAACCTCTTTATCATAGTGCAGTTGGTTTAGCGACGGACTGTGGTCCGGCAGTGCCTGGTTCGATTCCCGGCGCGGGATCACGATTATTCGATCCCGGGGTACTGAGAGTGGTACAGAATCTTCCAATTGTGACCCGTCACTTCAGTGAATTAAAAAATATATATATATAGCTCAGAGACACCTTTGTCCTTAACTGGTCGTTCGACCCCCGCTGCTACTGGGTACATTTTGTAATTGTAATTCGAAAAGTTTCAGTATTCTAGAGCTTCATAAATTCAAATTTCTATAAATAGTTTTTTGTCGCTCTGTTTCAAATGCAGACTTGTTTGTACTAATAATTAACAATTTTATATGTGTGGGATGTTTTCTCGAATAAAAAATAAGGACGAAATTGCCCTGGGGCTCCATTTTATTCATTCTCAAAATGAAGTTCTCAACTCGTCGTAGCCCAGTTAGTTTAGCGACTGACTGTGGTTCGGCGGTCCCGGGCTCGATTCCCAGCACGGGCTCTCGAAAATTTCGATCCTGTGGAGCGACGTGTCCCTCCCACAGTGCCTAAGCACCATGAGGTATAGTGCAGTTGACTACAGTTGGTTGGAAAAGAAAACATGTCATGACACTCAGCATCATTCTGCTAGAGAACCTCTGTCAGCAAATCTGTCAGTCAATACGATTTTTTTTTTTTTAATTCACTGAAGTGACGGGTCACAACAGTGCTTAGGCACTATGTGAGAGGCACATTTCCACCAGCACCCCGAGCCAAAGCCCGCGCCGGGAATCGAACCCGGGACCGCCGAACCGCAGTCCGTCATAAACCAACTGCGCCACGACGGGTCGTACTAGATCGATTTAGATCGTTTACTAGCCCATTGGTCATAATATATACTTTCATTGGCAACAGAGGTAATCTACATTGACGATAAAATTTCAAAAATCCATTCAAAATTAATTACTGTAACGGTCGGATTACAATGCTCTTCTATCTAGCATTCTTGAAAAATTTGATGACCATTGAGTAATTCAAACAGACCACACTATTTTCTACAACTCGATCATTTTTGCCCAAATTTTCGTGACCGATTATCAAGCATCAATATGGACGATTAACTTTGAGACTGAATTTCAAAAATAATCGTCCATATTGAGAAATTGGGAGGAAATTCCATATTGGGAGATTGAAAGAGGCATCGACTATCGATATGTAATATATTATCGATAGTATCACCCAACCCTACCCACAACTCAAGGGATTCCTAGTTTGCACACCGATTCACGACAAATGGTGATTAATGGGAAGTCAGCGCCGTCTATCGACAAGAGGGGAAACTGCGAAACGCAGAGCCGCCAGTATTGCCGTCTAGCGACAATTGGGAAAACTACGAAGCGGAGTCGCCGACAATAGACAGAAGAAACTCAATATACCGTGAATTTTAAAGTTAAATTTAAACGCTATTGTCTTATTTTAATAACTAAGCTAAGCAAATTATCGAAAATAACTCACCCCAATCCACTCTACCGACTCCCTCCCCTCATAATTTTACCCGCAAAATTAAAACTGATAATTACCATCGTGGTTGTCAACCACGAGCCCGTGATCGTGGTTTCGATTCCGGCCGTGTCGTTTTTTTTGTCAACCACGAAGGTTGACAAAAAAATATTAAAAAAATTTTAATTTTAATTTTTCAAGTTAAATTATGGGGGAAGGAGTCGGTGGAGTGGATTGGGGTGAGTTATTTTCGATAATTTGCTTAGCTTAGTTATTAAAATAAGACAATAGCGTTTATATTTAACTTTAAAATTTACGGCACATTGAGTTTCTTCTATCTATTGTCGGCGACTCCGCTTCGTAGTTTTCCCAATTGTCGCTAGACGGCAATACTGGCGGCTCTGCGTTTCGCAGTTTCCCCTCTTGTCGATAGACGGCGCTGACTTCCGATTAATCGCCATTTGTCGCGAATCGGTGTGCAAACTAGGAATCCCATAATTCGCGAGAAGGTGCGAGAGTGAGGTTGGCTCTTGTTGGAGCTCCTTGACGCCTTTGTCCGTGACGCTTGACCACGTGGTTTCTTCCGACTGGAACGCTTTTTCCTGGAACAATTTCGGCTTTTTGGATAACGTTCGTGAGTGCATTGAAGTGAAGTGAAGAATCTCAGCATCTTTGATGTGTTCAAAGGATCTACGATACGACTGTTTCATGGTAAGTCATCAACTATTTTCGTATTTGCCTCCCGACATAAAAAACAACAGAAATTAAGCCTCGCGCAGATTTTAAAATTATTATTTTTAGTCACTAGTCTCTGCACTACAGGTGTTTCTGTACCCATCATGGTGCTTAGGTAATTATGTGAGGGGATCGAATAATCGAGAGCCCGTCGCCGGGAATCGAACCCGGGATCGCCGAGCCACAGTCAGTCGCACTACCTACTTGGGCTACATCGTGCCATACTACAGCAATCTGCTAAAATCTTATTTAATAAGACAACGGTTTCTGCCCGGAAGTTGCGAGTCCATTAACGCCACGTGGGGGCACATTTTCTCTTTTTCTTGGCGTCTTGGCATTTTATGAAATGATTTATATGAAATTGGAACACACCAATGAGGTCATTTATATATTTAGAAATCGTAGGATGCCATTTCAAAATAGGCCTAACACAGCTTTGAGAGCTTCTGAGAAGCTTTTTCATGCATTTTTTTTATTCCCACACTTTTATCATTTTACAATAATTTTTCAACGTTCACTATTTCAGAATCAAATGACTTCCATCAATGCGTAAATTTTATTCATGAGCTATCTGAAATATTCGGGTTAATAAAATTGGAGTTTTATTTACTGGGGATGCGATTTCGTTGGAATGTCTAATAAAATGGTTGAAAATGGGTAATTCTAAATAGTAATTTTCCTGGGGAGATGTGGATGTGGTAAAATTGTTGGTGTGTCTTGTTATCATCTGTAGTGTCAGTTTCCAAGGTGTTCTGGTTTGATTTTTTCATTTGGACCCCTCATGGTGCTTTCGCCAACTCTTATCGCCTTTTTGGTTTTGCGTCCAGCATTCCGCTCATCCCTATCTTAAAATGGTTCATGTTTGACCATCTTTGTAGTGACGTCATTAGTCACGCCCAGTCATAGCCTAGCCTCACTGTAATGTGTGGCGGTAATGTTACAGTCTCACTGTAACATTTTGTTGCCCGCAACAATTTTGAGGCAACATAATTGTGCATTGACTAAAATGGTGGGGAATTGAAGGACTGCAATTAGAAAGTCGGCAACGAATATAGTTTAAACGTAACAATTTACTTATCTTTTTGTCATGACTTTGCGTACTTGACTTCACCAATTTCTAACTTTAAAGCCGCGTTCTCATGTGCACTAGTGAGAGCTAGGCATTCATCAATGTGGTTGCCACCGAATTTCCTCATGACCCTACACTATATAATAGACATTTACTATCAAGTAAAAATGTGTTTTTTCAGCAATTTGTTTCAATCGAGATGGTTAAGAATTAGTAAATAAATAAAAATATGTAAGAGGAAGTCCCAGTTCCACTTACAAATATATTATTATTTGACACAATATTATTTTGTGTATGACCATTTGGTTGTGCCTGTTATTAACTTAAACTAGAAAATTGTGGGAACTGACGCTACAGATAAGAAGATGACGATTCACATCTAAATCGCAGATTGAATTGGCAACAAGATCGTCAATAAACAATGTTTACTTCTAATCTTCATTCAATAAATAATTTGCTGATTTGCTAAACACAAAGACAATTGGTTTCATATGAAATATTTTGAATAAAAAGTTAGTTTACCATTTCCGAGTTTGGCACAGGTGGAGTGACTTCTTCAGATTGCTCCAAATAAAAGTCATGAGATGGGTAAACCTCGTCTGTGTTAAACCCATCATCACCCCCATTTTGCAGAGTGTATGTGTGATCCAAGCTAATTCCATTGGTATTGAGGACGACATTCTGCATCTGTAGGCAAATTATGTTATTATTTAAACATATATAGCATTTTAATTTATTCCTTATTTGTTACACACACATAATCCCATTTCGATAAAGCAAAAACAATAATATGTCTCACAGAACTGCATGTTGCTATATGGTGCTCCATTATACCAAACACATTCACTTTAACACTGTCAAAATCTTGTATCGAATTGAACTTTATCAAGCCAGCAATCCAGTGCTGAGAATCACTTAAGGTGTCTTGGTAAGCTTCGCCTCCTTCTGTTTGGCGGCACTCAAGCAATTTCTTCCCCAAAATTGTTTTCGTTGTGGACTTTATGTTGATCCAACAATCCTTCCAAGCCTTTCCACTTCTTTCATTGCCATAATGAGCTTTGAGGTCTTTGGCCAATTGTTCCCATATGGTGTCACGGGTCTCCCTCATCTTCCCTGGAAGGAAATTAGTGGCAGAGTTGGAAAGTTGTGGATTCTGTTCTAGGATAAAAAAAACCTTGAACCTTTAGCCCCATTCTATTAAAATAATTTTTTTTTAGAATGAACTAGCATGGTGGCAGTGGTTATAGTTGGTTTTGGTGGAATATATTTTTTAATGTATTTCTCTTGACCCTTTAAGTGTCCCATGGATTTTCCCATACCCACACTCCAAATGTCACATGGTTTTCGAACCAGATGTTGTAGACACTTGACAGTTGGTAATTTGAAAAGGTGGCAAATAAGTCTGTAAAATGAAGCTAGGTGGGATAATAGAATTTAAAATGTCTTTGCACTCCTTTCAGTAGACTCTTTTTGCCTTTTCCATGTGGCATGTTACTGTCAAGCATCACACAATTTGCCACAATGCCATCTTGTGTGAGGTTTGGAGCTTTCCCTAT
Source organism: Mycogona germanica (assembly GCA_034698785.1). Classification (NCBI taxonomy): domain Eukaryota; kingdom Metazoa; phylum Arthropoda; class Diplopoda; order Chordeumatida; family Chordeumatidae; genus Mycogona; species Mycogona germanica. Next base: position 5,170 of record JAQGBY010008988.1, read on the forward strand.
TGAGATTTTTACTTGTGATTTGCACTCTGGGCAAGCACCAGTAATATTAATAAAACATGCACCACATTTTGTTACATTAGCACACTTAAATACCAATGACCAAGGTTTGTGAAATATATCCCACAATTTTGAATTAAATAATGGAGTCCATGAATGTTGTGACTGAACCAAGAATTCTCTTTTTCACAATAGGTTTGTGTTTTTCATTTCTTTTGTATGTGGTGAGATGTGGTTTAATTGAGTGCCATTCTGTGGCATTTAAATTTATGTCAAAGCAAACAGTTTGACTGTTTTTGATACTGTCTGAACTTTTGTCTGATACTTGTAGACAAATCACTTGTAGAATCTTCAAATATTGGTGATGAATTATCTGGTTTCGTTTTTGCTGAGAAACCAAACTTGTTCCAAACATCATGCCGGTTGTGTTTCACAAATGTATAAATTGCTTGAGAAGTTACATTTCTGAGGCCAATGTGTTTTTGTTAATTTTGTTCCACACACAATCTTTTGGTGAAGCAATTTTTCCATTCTTGAATATTGTGTCTTTCTTTTCAACAACATTTATTAGGTTGCATGGGTTGAGTGTTGCTTTTCTTCCAGCCATGGCCATTAATGTAAGAATACCTGAAAAATGAATTTAAGAAATTCTCAGAAGCAAAATAAAAATATTATAAGATAACTGGGGCCAAATAATGGTGATGGAGAGGTGTTTTCACCCTGAAGTTACTGATTACTGGATTAGGAACTTTATATTTTTTGCCAAATGTATGAGACAAAACATTTTGGCCTCACCCGCCTTAATGTTTGGTAGCCAACTAACCGGTGCCATGGCACGCGTAGGAGGCGAATCTACTATGGTGATTACTTTGTCTGGCTGCGCTGGACTGCCATCAGAATCACAAAAATGCTGCACTGGATTGACAGGAAGGGGACAACAACATTGGTGTTGAAAGTAATCGGATTGTGTAGGATTGTGAGATACCTTTGACCTTCCAACAATCTTTGCTATTGGTGAGCAGGTATCCATAGTTTTTGGGACCACCACAAACTAATTCAGTGATGTGTAGTTCAGGACCATGAACCATCGGTCACACATTCAAGTGTCTCACCAACCATATGCTGAAGTGGGTTAGATGCCTATGGACTGACAAAGATGACAGCCAGTGTCCATGTAAAACACATCTTCACCTAACAGTTCCAGAAGGCTGTATGTGGTTTGTGTATGTGTACGTGTATGCACAAGCTGTGGTGAATGATGCTATTACAACACTTGTTTTGCCTGATGACACAATAAACTCATCCGATGCAACATTATTGACAATCACCATATCTTCAATGATGATGTGCAAGTCATTAACAGTGTGCTTGCTTGATGATAGAAGGGTTGTTAATTGACTCAGATGATGAAGATACTCAGTCTTTGGTAGGTTTTTGCATTGACCAATATTTCCCCACAAACTGAAAAAATATGAAAAATAGTCATATTAGCATTGAGCCTTACAGTCTTATATGAGCTGACCAATAAGATGAGGGGTATGAGACTTTACATACCTACTTCACATTATCCTAAAAGTTAGGATAAATATACTTTCATCCTATCAAAAACCAATTAAAATGCAAGAGATCCAACTTACGTTGTAGCTGCTGCGCATTCGCCTTGCATTTGTAGAAGTTTTCCATGATATATATTAGTGAAAGAAAGAAAATCTTCAATAAAATCCAAGTCCGCAGAGTAATCTCCCTGATCTCTAAAAAGGGAAACTATATCTTCAATATATTTCTCAACACAGTGTATCACGTAACGATTCTCGATGACCAACCAATTCTTTGCAACCAACTTCAGCTGCTTTGTGAACATGGCCAACACCGGCTTAACCTTTGGCCAGTAGTCCTTTGCACTTATTTCGATTATCTTCCAAGTTTGAGCAAGAAATTCTCTCTTACGATCCTCTATGGTGCACCTTGAGAAGACATCAAGAATGTCCAACAACTGTTTGAAAACCTCATCAATCCTAGCTGCCAAAGCATTACCCAATTTCTTGTAGAACTGTAAACTCATATATTGCAAGAGAATGCAGAGGCTGTGCAGTGACAGGATATGGGCGACATCTTTTGACATGTTTTGGTCCTCCACGGATTCTTCTTCCAATTGCGTTACTTTATGCTCAACCTAGCAGCCAATCATATGACTGAGTCCTTTGCAATCCTTTGCTTTATCGCGTCTGGTGCAGACGTTGTCTTCACTCATCAAAGTCAAAGCTCGCAGGACCACTGCAAATGTGTGGTAAACCGATTTATGAAATTTTGAGTTGAGAAAGTGCATCCTCTGGCTTAATAATCATTGTTTCAAAAGGACAGTATTGGGTATAGGAGGGGTATTGCTCAAGTGTTTGCACCATTCCCTGATCTCCCCATTTTTGTTCTTTGCCTTCTCCTCCTCTGCGTCCCCTGGACAAAATCGACCAGCCATCAGCAAAAAATCCAAGCATAACCGGAAATTGTATCAAGATTCTGAATCCATATCCAGTAGCTGATCACTGAGCAGAAATACTCGAGGTTTAACCATGAGAAGCAAGATATTTGTTGGTTGCTTTACCAACATAATGAGCAAAGTCAGACAGGAGAGGATCCCAATCATCTTTTCTATGTAGGTGGTGCCAGGTGCTCTATGTGACAGGGTCCTCTTTCCAGAGTTGGCTTTCTTTGTATTTCCTTGGCCTTTTCCTTGTCTGCCTTGTGAGTCAGCAGTAACTCAACTGCCTCATCCCTACCATGGATGACTGCCCTCGAGAGAAAGGACCCATAGAGCCGACTGACGATGTTCGGATTACCTCCTTTTGTCAGATATGTTGTAATCGGCTCTATACGGAAGACATCTTTCGATGACAGTACTAATGTCCTGAAACAATTCTCCTACTTCCATATTTGGGATAAGGCTGGAGACAGTAGAGGGCAGCACCTTCTCGCCATGATTAGTCCTCGCATCAATATATGCTTGGTGCGTCATCAGAAATTCTGATACATCGACTCCGCAATAGCGTGCCGACAGATGAAGTGGGGTGACTCCACCTTTGAGTGACCGATTGACTCTGGCTCCAAATTTCACCAGTAACTGCACGATTTTGAAATGGTTGAACTTCACAGCAAGATGGAGAGGTATTATTCCCTGGTCATTAACTGGATCAATTGTGGCTAAACGATTAGAATCCACCAGCCGTTCAGCGAGCGATAAGTATCCTTGACGGGCAACTTCGTGGAGGCAGGTCCAGCCCAAGTTATCCACTGCATTGAGATCTGCTCCTTTGTCAATAAGAAATTTGGCGACATTTTTACTCTCCCGTCTGATTGCCAGGTGGAGTGGAGTGCAACCTTTACCGCTTACTGAATTTAAGTCTGCTTTAAGGATGAACAATTTGTATGCCAAATCAATACAATCCCAATAGGCTGCACAGTGCATCTGCATCCATCCTTTTTTAGTGGGAAGCTTCGGATGAGCTCCTCTGCTTCCTAGCACTCTACAACCTATTATATGAAGATTTTCAACACCGGCATAATGGAAGGGTGTCCATGAGTGGACGTCCGGAAAATTGGCTCCAGAGCTAGTATCCAGTAGAGTTATCAACACATCCAATTGGCAACCGATGATTGTGCAGTGAATCGCTCCTTGTTTATCAACGTTGCTAAGTCCGACATTCACTCGTAATTTATGATTAAGGAGATAAGCGACAGTTTCTTCATGACCTCGCAGTGCTGCGAGCTGAAGCAACGAGTTCCCTTTCACCGTCTCTTGAATATTTGCCTTCTTTTTTAATAGCATCTCAATAACATCCACTCTGTCGTGGGAGGCAGCATAGTGGAGTGGGGTGCCATCATCGTCACGGGCTTCAATATCTGCCTTCTTTTTTAAGAGCAGCTTGAGAATGTCAAGATGACCCATATGACAACAGAGATGCAGTGGGTTCATTCCATCCCTCGTCTTAGCATTCGCATTAGCCTTTGGCACAAATAACTGATTGACGATGTTACCTGAACCTTGGTATACCGCTAAATGGAGCGCAGTGAGGTCGCTGTATTGACTACCCAGACGTCTATTGCAGGCATTAAATCTATTGTTGACTTCAGCGCCGCGTTTTATCAGAAACTTGACCATGCCTTTGTGATTATTAGTAGTGGCAATATGGAGGGGCATCATTTTGTCCTCGTTCCCACCCTCTTACAAGCTGCCTCCCAGGGGTAGCGGCACTAGATGGGCCGGCCTGGTCCTGGTTTAATAGGTGGATTCCCAACTCTGCCTGAAAGAAGAGATCAGCCGGCTGGTTCTGGTGGTTGGGTGTCAGGTTGGAGTGTGTGGCCTTGATCTCCTCCACATCTGTCTGCTGTGTCAGTACTGGCTCTGATATGACTGGTACTGGCTCTGATAGTGTAGTCTGTAACACTTGGTGCTTGGGACAGTGACTTTGATGGTAGGGGTGGCACGGTGTCTTGCTGGAGGTGTCGGGTTGGAGTGTGTGGCCTCGATCTCCTCCACACCTGACTGCTGTGTCAGTACTGGCTCTGATACGACTGGTACTGGCTCTGATAGTGTAGTATGTAACACTTGGTGCTTGGGACAGTGACTTTGATGGTAGGGGTGGAACGGTGTCTTGCCGGTCTTGCTGGAGGTGTTGGGTTGGAGTGGGTGGCCTCGATCTCCTCCACACCTGACTGCTGTGTCAGTACTGGCTCTGATACAACTGGTACTGGCTCTGATAGTGTAGTCTGTAACACTTGGTGCTTGGGACAGTGACTTTGATGGTAGGGGTGGAACGGTGTCTTGCCAGTCTTGCTGGAGGTGTTGGGTTGGAGTGGGTGGCCTCGATCTCCTCCACACCTGACTGCTGTGTCAGTACTGGCTCT
>JAQGBY010008989.1:0-10065 GCA_034698785.1 Mycogona germanica
CTTGGCCAAGCATTTGGTGGCTCATAGGTGCCGGATTTTTCAGATGCTAAACTTGATGGTTATCTGATTGATGCGTGTGCCAGGTGGAATTATACAGTCAGGTTGAATGTGTTAATTTATTGTTTTTTCTCTCTTCACATTAACGGTAATTTGTGGCGAGTGTATAAACAAGTGATGACACTGGAGCAGAACAGTGAATCACGGTGTTTTTTATAGGAGGGACTAGGCTACTTTTTTTATTTTTACGCCCTTCATCCTTTGGGCCCTCATTCCTGGTTGGCGCTTGGTCGTTAGAAAAATATGTTTTACCTTGTCGTGCAGTTGGCCCACCTATCCATGGTTTCGAACTGTGTTTCGCTGTGTGTGAAATTTCTTAGCTTATTGTGTTTTATTTCTTTATCTGAAAAGCCATGCTTGTTTGTCATTTTAATTATTTCGTTTCTATCATTCTCGTATTTCTTTATTTTGTCGATTCCGTCGCTTGAAACTGGGAGAGGCCGTAACAAAAGGCATTAGATGACATTGTAATTTCAAACTTTGTATTTTTGTAACTTTGTAAACTTGTAAATTTGAATTTCAAAATACGTATCATGTTACAACTTCTTTTATTAAATTTAAGATAATGTTGACGGACGAACGGATTATGGTGGGTGGGGTATCAGGTAAGAGAGGTGATCAAAAAATTCTAGTCTGCTGTACATTTTTCTTTGTAAACGCGTATTTTCTGTTTATTTTTGGTTGCCCCCTTAAATTAAGGATTTGGTGAATGCGTTGGTTTTGTGAAACCTATACTGACCACCTATACGCGGCCTACGATCTAGGTGAGGGACAGGAGTTGGCTAAACTTAAAAATCCGGACACCCGGCATTTCACACGGCTCGCGTGTTGAGAGTCCGTTTATGGGCTCGCCGTCTTTTGCACCACCAACCACTTTATTCGAATAGGGCCTCCATAATATCTATATATATGAAGACCTATATAAAGTGGGGGGGGGATGGTTGGGATGATGATGGTGGTGGTGGTGGTGATAGGGGTGGCGGGAGGGCTCTCTATGGTGTATAGGTTACGTATGCGATTTTCTCCGATTGCAGCTATAAAGGGCCTTTTATACCCATAAAGTGGCTCGTTTCCCTTCGCACAATGGCGTGTAAAACGGAATCGTTAAGCGGCGAGTGCGTGGCTGCCCTGCCGCCTTGCCGCTTGCCAGTGAGCGGCGCGCCCGCCGCGTTTTAAACGCGTGGGGCTTCCCCCACTGCCAACGCCCGTGTCTCGCGTTGCCAAGTGGCCGGGGGTGTGATGCCGCCTTCGACCGCCGCCACGTCCGCGCCAAGATTCCCTGTCGCACGGATCATCGTCCTCCCCTCTCTCCCCCCCCCCCTTAGTTGATTTGTGTGTTATTTGGGTTATGGTCTTATGGATATAGATTGGCTGTTGGCGCCACCGATTCGTGCGACCGCCCTCTGGTGGTGCGTGAACGGAGGTTGGCGTTCTCAATGTTTTTTGGGTTTGTGGGAATGTATGTGGTGAAGATGTAACTTATGATTCTCTGATCCGATTAACGTCCAGTCGAGTAAGTCGTTTTGATTACTGCAGTTGTGGCAGGTTTCAATGTTGAATCGTCAATCCATCAAATCAGTGATCACGCTTTATTTTGATCAAATATGTTTAGAACCTTTTTTAGACCTGAAAATTCTACTATTTGTGAATTTAAATTCGTTCGGACCATTTTATTTTTTGTCAAATCCAAACGCTAATCGTTTAGCGATTCTGAACTTTTTCGGTCGGCGTTTCCAATGACGGGAGTTTCCGCGACGGCGAGGCGGCTCGCCAATAAGAAAGCGAGGAGGCGCCCATTTCTCTTAACTTTTTCGAACGCCTAGCAGCTTTTACGTGACTCTTGCCGTGCAAGTGAGCCGGCCCTCGGACATTTGTCAAAAGTCAAGAGAGCCGAGGCATTCACGCTGGGTGATGAATTGTTGTTTTTTCGCTGGCGTCTCTCAAAAACTCTTAATTAAGTTTTCCAGAAAAGAGAACCGGGCACAATTTATGCCGAGTTAAGCAGCGGTTCAGCGAACTACGCAACGCCGCCGCCTCCCCACCACCACCTATTTTCTCTGGAGTTTTTTTTTCCTAAGCCGGATCGAGAACCGTCCACACCATTATCGCCATCATTCGCGATCGTCGCTGCGACGATCGCGATTCAGCCTCACGCAAGGTGGCTCAGTGCTTCATTGTGACAGCATTTTGAAACACTTTCTAACTAGGCGACTGTCGCAGTCTTATTGGGAACTGTGAATTTCTCTGGAAGAGAAACAGAATATTGTTGATAGGATAGCGGAACCAGTATGGCCTCTGTGCCAGACAGTCATTCGTTCTCTCTGGTGGCGTAGCAGATAGTCATTTGAATAGTTTTTCTTTCCGGAGTTTTGTCCATCACTGGTAGTTCCCAGCGCTCCTCCACGCCCAATCATTTGATAAAACCTTTTAAAAAAACCTTTAAAAAGTGCATTGTGGGTGGGGTGACAAAAGTCACTGCAACAGCACGTGCGGCGAGTGACAGCATACACCGACCGATCCCATTTGTCTCCTATGGTTCGATTTTTGGACGTCCCGCTCGGACCCGGCCCTTACTGGGACACAGAACATCGCGAATGCCGCACAGGCCCGCCTGACGTTTAGCGCCGGTAGTGGCGGCCCTGTCGGCAAATATATTAATCACCTGCCGGCATTGACTTTTTCAACGCCTGGTTACGTGGTTGGCGCAGAGTGCCCGTGCCGACCCGAGTTGCCAGCACCACCAACATGTATATCGACCGTCTACTTGTTGTGTAACTCATGCTCGCTTTTTCTCACACACGATTTAAGGAACATTCGACCAAATCTCGAAATAAGAAATCACAATATATAAATATTTGTTTATTTTTATATTTTTGCAGTGTATATTAAAAAAATTCTGCTGAAAATGATAACATTTGGAAAAGACTAGGACAACCAGTTGTACTTTTCGTTTAACTCTTGGTAATTTTTGTAATTTTATAATATCTATGAAATTGGCAATAACTCCAGAATGGTAATGGCGAAACACCTATTCTGGAACGATATGTATTTATTAATTTTGATATCCAATTTTGATTTCCAATAGGTGAACATTACTGATTATTAATTGTCTCCCAGATGGCCAACTCGATTCGTATGTTGATATTTTTAGGTGCTCTCTCTTTTGCTCAGTTTTGCTTCTTTTTAAGTAACCCAGTGCGAAAACAGCATAATATCTCGAATCCCCCACGTTATGTGTCTCTGTGGCCGAAAACAATATATCAAAAAGTGAACTCGACAGACTGCCTCTGTTGACGTCTGTCTTGTGTTTGGCCGCAGGAATATCTCGCACGTTGACAAATGTCCATTCCACATGTTGGTGGTGGTGGTGGTGGTGGTGGGGGAGGGAGTATGGACAGAAGGCGAGGTTCTGGGGAGGGACATCGAGGGGAGCTCTTGCATATTCGCCGGGTGTGACCGATATTATTTCGTCTCAACCAGGTATTCGATTGAAATACAGTCCCCGTGTAAATCTTAAGCAGTAGAAAGCAATCTTAGGATTAGCCAGTATGTTGAAACTGCTAACACACGAGATTTTTTTTTACATATTATTTGTTCCTGTTTCGTATACAGCTCTACATTCACATAACCATTTACGTGAAGCAAATACCGAAAATGAGGTTTTATTATTGCGAAACCTAAACCAGATAATGTATATGGACTGTTCGCGATTTAATCCGAGCAAGTATATCAGCGTACCAACACCGCAAAGAATTTTGGCAGCTTGGTTTTGTTGGTCTGTGCCTGAAGAAAGCGCCGTATAGACACCTTTTTTTTCATCCCACCCCTCCTCATGTATATATGGCAACAACTCCTGTGGGTCCGCTTGTTGGTGCCACGACGGCGTCTCGTTGCCTCGGCCTAGACCAGCCGGCGACTACCTCTTTAGCGTGATTGACGTTCGACCCGCGAATCGATTCGTCAGAGTTTGTAGTTTTGCTTGATTTTCCTGTGAAATTTAATGTGCTTGCTTATCACGCTTGCACTCTCTCACTCATTCTCGAGCCCCTTTCTGTATACAAGCGTTACAGTACACACGCGTACCAGGTATATACGGGGGTCTATGTTTAGACCACACACTTGACGCCAAAAAACAAGTGTTTACGCCTATTTATCGACGCCTGCAGACGGGCGAGATAGGCAGCGATCCTGTTCCTTATTTAAAATTAGCGTCGGCCATATTTTTTTTATCTTCGTTCACCTTTGAGTAATCGGCCATATCGACGTGTATAGGGTGAAGGCATATTGTCAGGGATTCATCTGTTCAGCCTGACTTGTTTCTGCATCAGTCAGTATACGTGTACTTGTGTATTTGTTCACCTCTGATGGCGTGGTGTTTTTTGTTTTGAGCTGATTTTTTTTTATTCATAAAGTGTTGTTCGTCATTATTATTTTCGGATGTCTTGACGAGAAAAAAAACAATGGTGCCGTGGTAGTCAATGAATTGCCTGTTTTCGATCATGTTGTTTTTCTCGTATCGAAAATCGTTGATACCCCCGAGAAATATATGTTCTCAGTACATGGTCCAAATCCTCAGAGACCCCGGTCCTGGACGACGAAACAGGTAAGGGCACGTGCTTGATTGATGGTATAGCGGTGATGAGAGGTGCCCTCACCAAGCGCTTTTCGCAGCGTCGGTAAGCGCGCTGGTGACACATTGCAATTGACCACATAGTCAAATTTCAAATTTGTCCGCTAGTTCAGACTGCTGGTGACTGAATCACATTCACCCAGCCGATACTCTTCAAAATATCTAATCACATTTTCGGTTGGAAAAAACTTTGATCAGCAGATAGCAACGACATCTAGTGACGATGTGATATGGGTAAAGCCACCAACCACCATCTCCTCCGCCATTATGCGGTGAGGCTTAGACATGGCGACGCCTGGTGCCCAGAACGCACAGGTCGTGTTACCTGGTGGAATTTTTTCTGTCTCATTCTTTCTCTCTCTCTCTCTCTCTCTCCCTCCCTCGTTCTTCGCATGCCTAACCCCGCAAATCTAGCAGCTAGAGCGCGCTCCGACGCTGGCATGTCCGCTTTGGCGCCGCATCAGCAGAGTGAGTAAGCGAAGTGTCAAAAATTGGCGTCACGTCTTTAACGAGAGATAGACGCGCGGGGGCAGTTGGGCGGAGGGGGTGGGGGTGGGGGTGATAAGGCGGAGACGCTACAGGCTATCTTCCATCCACCCACCACATCACCAATTCCCATCCCACCCACACTGACGTGGATTGTGGATTTTTTTCTCAACCCGCAGCGGTGCCACCCGTGTTAACACCTCCCCCACTCGCCCACCCAGCTCCAATGCCGGCCTGTGTTCTCGGACGTCACTTTCATCCCCTCCACCTCCCCCTGTTTAGCGCCAGGGTTAATTTCGTGGGTGCTGACATCTCGTAGGCAGTGATTGTTCGCCGGCTACCGTTTGTCTGTCCACGATCTCGCCAAGCAGGAACAGGCCCACTGAAGCGGCGCACGATTTTTCGTTACAGTTTACATGAGTGACTCCTCGCTCTGTAATGATTGCCCCCGGTCGTGTTTTCGGGGTGTCCACTTCGGCTTTATATTTAAGTAGGTGGACGTTTTTAAGATTTTTCCATAATTAATTTGTGTGCCAATCGTGTTTAATAGTGTTGCTATTCTTGTTAATTAAAACCGGAGTTGAGCTGGTCTTGGCAGTCCTTTTCATCAGTGACGTGAAGTCCATTCTCAGTTGCATGTTTACATGAAGATACTGGTGAAACGATATTACCTTTCCTTTTTTTTGTCTGTTTCTCATTAGCTGATATATATATTTTTTTTAAACATTTGGTCTGTTTTTGTAGTGGTAGCTCGCTAGTGTTAAATTTCCACTCGTCCAGTTACTTGTTAGCCGAGCAAACGATTGTCTTTTCAAAACTGAGCCGCCCGCTCACCCCCACTGAGATCGTGAGGCTAGTTGACTGCTGACGCCCCCGTCAACAGGTCAGCGGCGAACAAGTTCTTATCTGGTCAGGGGTCTATTCGATTGGCCAATGTCAAATAGAATCTGCTTGTATGTCTATCGGTATGTCAGAAACGAGTCTGACGGGTTTCTCTGGTGGAAGCCCTAGTCAACCGTGCTATTGTTTCCCCCCATTGACGTATTATCCTTGTAGATTGACAACACTTTGCCCTATTGGTGTTACGCGGTCAAGCGTGGCCTGTCTATGACCGTCATTGGTTGCACAGGGGGAATTGGAGATTTTATTAGAGTAAAGGTTTTTGATACCTAATTATTGTCGCTCCACTATACAAGTATTCAGCTTATCTTATAATTCTTGCGAATGCTGCTTAAGACCAAAGAACTTAAGACCAAAGAACTGTAATATGTAATATGTGCTGCCGGTACAGTCAGTCAGGTGTAAAAAATAAGCTTGTTTTTGTTTTCGTGCGTTGTTTAAACCGGAGATGGCAACGCCATCTGCACACTGATTTATGAAATCTACATGTTTGCTGGCTAACCCGTAGAAGGAGGTTTCAAGGCACACAATAAAGCACATTATTAATTTCTCTTTTCACTCAGGTTTAGCGAATACATGTAGAACACGGTAAAGAAAGTTGCCTAGGTCTGATGCCTAGGCAAGGCAAAATTGCCAGGTTGCCCCATGGAGGTGTTAGAGAACGTGGTTCCAGAACTAATACCGAACGTCCCGGACATTCTTCGGACGTCCCCTGCATGCTATTTGCGTGGAATCTCGTTGGGGCGACGAAGAGGGGGACATATGTGATGGAGAAGGGAAAAAAATATTTCCAGCAAGACAAAAACGAGAACTGCGCGCAATGTCTATCACCTGATGTCCCTTTTTGTCCTGGGCCCTGTGACAGGTGAGCCACTGCTAACTAGATAGGCGGCCGCCTCCTCCTCGCATTCGTTTGACTTCGGTTGAACTCGAAATATGTATTTTTTTTTCTTTTGGTCGTCGTGCCCAGTGTGTGTTGGCATGCGAGCCGCGGCAACCTGGACGTCGGCGAGGCCCCCACAGCATGGCGTCGTCATTATTCTGCATTAGGCGAGCGGCAAATGAGACAATGGCGGTGTAGCTCCACGTATGTGTCTCCCGTCGTCGTCGTCCCCCGCTGCGTCATATCGGTCCATCTCTGTTTAGACATAGCGGGCCTCCGTCCACTTTTAGAAGATGGAGAAGAAAAAAATTCGACCGGCGACAATCGGCGCGATTGTAATGCGACCGGTGGGCGACTTTTCAATATGTACTTAGAGTATTTTCTATTCAAACTTTTTTTAAGGCGGTGGGGAAGTGATGTTTACTGGGGCTAATACAATTCTAACGATGTAACCGTTGAAGAACTCTATTGGTTGAAACAAACGAAGCCAACTATTTAATGTATTAATAATATAATATTTTTCGATATTGTAATATGTAATGTACAGTACGCAATATTTTATATTCAGTGTGGGCCAAAAAAAAACGCTAGGCTAGAAATTTGATCATAAAATTGCGAATCTTTAATTTAATCCATTAAAATTGGGCACACATGTTGGTCTTTACTTTCTTTATCAATTGGTCTTGCACACCAACATGTGTGCCAAATTTTAATGGAATAAATTGAAGTTTCGCAATTTTATGATCAAATTTCTAGCGAAACGTTTTTTTTTTTGGCCCACACTATATAAATAATTTTCTTACTGAAGCAGAGTTCAAGATTGCCGTTCCACGGTTCGGTCAATGGATTTGCCTATATTTCAAAATCGAAATGCTCTATATATATATTTGATATGATAGAGGATTCAATCATGAATCGTGTAAAATTACAATTTACGGGAGGGCGTCCGCGTCGCTTGGAATGTATCCCTGAAAAAACGTCTCCGAAGGTGACGCCAAGCTGTCGTCGTCGCTGACGGTGCTCCCGTGACTCGCGTCTCGGAGTGTCGCTCGCTGCACGTCATCGTGAGTCGTGATTTCTAGACATCCGATCCTCATCGTCGCCATCTCCACTGGTGGCGTTGATCTCTTTCTCTAAGAACTCTTGCACTCGATCCTTCTCCGATTCGTACTGTTCTAGATAGTGTTTTTGTACAAGTACAACTGACTGAGCTTCTTCGACTGCACTTGCAGCCTGTGCGACTCTTCAACAAACTTTTAACAATTCGTGCTGTTTGTGATTGACGTCACTGACCAAAGGGATTCATATCCTGCTGGTGTCGACATCCGATGGCAATATCTGGAAGCGGTAGGAGAGTCCTAACGACGAAAGTAATTGCAAATACCGATGGACTTAAATGACGCGCCATTTGAACTTTCTTATATGTTGCAGATGCGAAATAAATTTTTAAACGCATTTGCCAGGTTGAATTGTTCACTTAATTCTTTGCTTCTGTTTGAACAATTGAATTATCTGTAACGGCTTTTTAACATGGCGTCCATCGTTAAATCTTTGAAAGGAATTGGCATCGATATGACTTGTCACACCAGTTATTTATTTTTCTGTTTAAATTGGGAATGTTTAATTTGTAACTGATTTTTAAAATATATTGAAAATCATTTTCATGTCTTACGATTTTCACGTACCCGCTGGGGAAACATCGTCTTTCGCCACACGATGACAACACAGTATTATGAATCGTCATCGCCTTGTATTTCTTTTTTTATATTGTTGGCGTGATGGCTAGCTGTTGTGGTAGTTGGGTGGAATCGGCAGTTCGTTGTGTGCGAATAAACTTAGCGGGAGACCTTTCCATCATCACCATGGATACCATTTATTAGGTAGACACGGTAGCCGCCCGCCGTCGCCGGTGCTCGTCGGCAGGGGGCGCGCGAGGTGGGATGGAGATGGGGGAACTAAGCGGCGGCGGTGGTGGCGACTACGACGATGATGATGATGATGCTATTGAACTTGACCAATTTATTTTTGGCGCCAAATATATATTGCTTTTTTTTCTCCTCCTTTACTGCCACTGCGTGTGGCGCGCGTTCGTGTGATGCGTGTTGTGTCTGTCTATGTGCCCAGTCATGGTGAGTCGCTGGTTGACCGTACTTACGTGCACGTCTCCTAATGTGTATGGCGTGGTAGTGGTGGTGGTGTGTGTCTGGAAAATGTGAAAGTCAGCATTCTGGTGGTTGGGAGGAGAAGGGGGTTGGGGTTGTGTGATGTTTGACCAGTGACTTTTGGTTCCATGTCAATGGTGTGTTGCTCTCACATAATACAGTGGCCCCCTATGTTTGGTGTTGGGGTGGGGTTTCTTTTTTGTCGCTGTGTGGACAAGGGCGTCGTCGGCTACGATTGTAATGGTAGCACTTTGTGTGGTGTTTGCTGCCAATAACTAGTCTCGACTAGAATTTGAATGTGATCCAAAAATAGGTGTAGCGATTTATGGAGTAGATCGCTCCTGTAATGTAAATATTTTAAATATCTTTAATATGATTTCCTATATTGATATCAAATCCGGGCGTCGATTTGCTGCAAATTCGTCATGCGTATTATTGTTTTATACGGCATTTCTTAATGTTGGCTTAATTCAAATATATTGGAGATATAGTCGGTGATCTTTGTGAGATTCTGAATTCCAAATCGTACATATCTGAATATGTTGTCGTGCAAGCAGATGTGGCGCATGATCGGACCTTCTTCGAGTGAAGATCTCGATTACATGCTGTGTAATGTTTCCGCTTAGCTATATCTCGTATTTATATTGCTTCCTCCTTTCACCCTCCCTCCTCCTCCTCCTCCGCCCACCTACACACTACTGCCGTGCATGCAGTTTGGTTTACTAGCTCGTTCGCCATATAATTGGCATTTAAAAGTTGAGTTTTTATTCCGCCAAACGCAGCCCCTCTCCTTGTACCGTATATACAGTATATGCACCGTACAGCGCATTTTAAGAAATGATTGGGAGTAGGCCTCGGGCACCAACATGCGCGTCTACAGTGTATCTGGGCGACGTTCTATCGACGACATCAAGCAGTTTTGATGGGAAATAAGTTTATATATATAT
>JAQGBY010008990.1:0-10064 GCA_034698785.1 Mycogona germanica
TTCTTACAGATTGGACTGATGCTTTTTAGTTCACTAGATATGGCGAGTCTGGTCCCGATTATGGAGCAGGGTCCGCGAACGGCCATTCCAGCCGGTCAGGAGGTCCACTACAAAGAGATGGACTCGGACGATGGAACGTACGCTTTCGGTTACGACACCGGTGTGGGCCAGGAACAGTCCTACAGATACGAGAATCGAACGGCCGACGGAACTGTGCAGGGAAAGTACGGGTTCATCACACCAGATGGCGTGCTTCGAGAAGTTCATTATTTTGCTGATAGGCAAGGATACAGGTAAACTATTACATAACTGAGCCTTTTATTGAATATATAGTGCAAGTGGGGATTATCCACAAAGAATAATTTTTTTTTCCAAAGTGCCATCTGGTGAGTTTTTCTGGAAATACTTAATTGTGATCTGCCATTTCCAGTTGGACAGAAACCGAGATTATGGGATAGTTTTTAATTTAAACAAATATTAAGTGCATTAAATCAAAATATTGATATGTTTTCACGATAGGCGACTCATACTTGATTGACAAAGTAGCATAAAATGACAGTCATATACATTGAACATATTTTATATTTTAATTTTTTTCTCTTATAATTTCATACGAATGCTATGTGATTATTACAAAAATTCGAATTGGTATTACTTCAAAAAGGAAGATTGTTTATTGTTTAAAAAGGAAGATAATTTTTCCCATTCGTCATTTTAAACTTTATTTTTTAAAAATTTATTTCAGAACATTTCAAATTGATCGGTATCCGGTGAGGATGAATCCCGAATCATTTATTGGACCAGTACCGTCAAAGATAAACTTTGGAACTACGTGATCACTAAAAATTACTGAATCGTTCATTTAATTAAAACACGGAAATCTTCTTCTCATTCATTTAGTTATATATGGAAACATAATTACAATGTGCATTTTTCAAATTCCTTTCTTTGTGTTTTCTTGTACCCGTACAAATTCTGATACATTGCAAATCGAGACGACTAATAGCCATAATATCTTACCATTTCTGTCAATATATTTTTAGTCTTTTCCTGTGTTTGATTTAGTGCTACTGAAAGTAGGAGAACTTCTTAACTGAAAGGTAAATAAATTTGAAACATTACATAATCAATATTATTACAAAAATTGAGAACTTGTAGGACATCTTGAAGTTTAAAAAGCAATATGAGTTGTGTCGTCACCGCGTCGAACAATGAAGAATATTATTATTATATTCGATATTTTTGAATAATTAATAATAAGGAAGTTAAATACATTATTTACTTCAAACATATCACTGGGCAGGAATCAAGAGACTTCACCGGGATTTTCCAGCGCATTCTTCTAAAAACTGATGCAGGATTAATCATCTTGATTTACAATGTATAGAGTTGCACACTCTATTAATAAATAGATATCGATATTGATATCGTAGAACAAAAAATACTTGTTAATACTTGCTGCCATAAGTGTTTTCCAGTTAATATCTTTGGGAAAGGAATGGCTTTGTACAAGTATTAAATATAAGTTGTGTTATAGAAAACCAGTCCTTGGATTGACGCAACTCCACATTAAAGAATTCTAGTCAAACGATGGTGACGTATTGACCCAACCTGTGTCGAAACCATACAAATTTGATGCCAATTAAATATTTATTGAAACAATGTGAGATGTCTTAATTGTTTTTCTTTTAAACTCTAGCCTTGCGCTTCAAAATGCAAGTGCGTACGAGGGTTGTACTAAATTGCTGATGGAACTTTCACAATTAAATTAATTGCAGAAAATTATGAATTTGAAAGTGAGCAAATACTATTACACACAGTAGGTGGGCGATTCCTTTTAAAACATGTATAATTAAGACATTTAAAAACAGAAACTTCCAAAAACATGATTTGGCGTAATTTAGGTTTAATTTGATATTATGTCACTTAATTTGAATAATTTCCTATTTTAACGAAACCTTTCCTTTGTATAAAATATGCTAACGCCTTTCCAAGCTTTTTAGAGTCTCCTAATAACACCTTTTAGTGTGGATGAGAACAGGTACACCCAATAATTTGATTGAAGGTTTTTTTATCGAATGTACTAGCAATTTTCCTTGTATCTCACAAATAGCACTCCACACTTTCATCTACGATTAGATTAACTCCTTCAGGGACATTTTAAGCTTAAGTGGCACTTACATCACAGATACCGGTAGTAATAAAATTGTTTTGTTTTTATTATAGCGTTTCGAAAGATCGATCTTGAGGTGGGTACACACTCTGTAATATATAGCTTTTAAAAGCAGCAAGCGTGCTAAATTGCTTCAAATTTGTAAACAATGCACTAAGAACAATTAGCCATTATATACAAATTGAACAGGAGCGGTGTAGACTCTCAATTCATCTTTTCAGAAACAGGAATTGGTGAAGTGCACGCGTATATTCACGTATTGATTGATTGCCGATGAAATAGTCGGATAAATTGCATCACATTTCTTAAATTTCAGACTCAACATAATTTCATTTTACGTATTTGAGACTTATAGGTCATATTTGCAATTAATGAAAATGCAACAACTCGCACCATTAAAACGATTGACAAGTGAACAAAAAATACAGAGTATTTCACAAAATGGAATTAAATTTGATAACGTTCAGTACACTATTGTACATTTGCAATTCACTCATACAGTGTATAACAGTACAACAGTACGGAAAACATAGGATCCCTGTTAGAAAATAATCATTTTTCCCCATTTAAACAGCAAAAATTTCTCCTTGGAATACACATGACTGATTAATATTTTACGAGAAGACTAAAATCGTGTATTTTGAATATGAATATACATGTATAATATTTTAAAAGGGTACTGACCAAAGTGACACAAAGTAACTTAGCAATATTAAGTTGATTAACGTAATGGATATGTTAGGTGTTTATGTTTTCTAAGCCATACTTTTTCTGCTGTTTTCATGACTATGTGATTTCATATTACAAGAAAAATATTGTTACAAAAATTTTAAATTCACTACTAGAAAATAAAAAGAACATTGTGTCCGGAGCAACGTTTCTTTACGCAGGGCATTGCCCCTTACAGATGGAAAGAGCATTCCTATCTGTCTCTGGTAAGTTTATACATGGAATAGCCCACAATAAAGTTTATCAGGGGCTTTCGCTTCTCTAAAACCTTTTAGCTATTCAAGTCCAACATCCACTACCAGAGGGGTTAAACACTGGTGTGTGCTCAAATTGTTTTGAGCTGTAAGCCATCGAGTTCCCTGATGATGCGGTCAACCCCACCATTTTTACTCTGCCGCAAGTTGCCTGTAATTATTCAAACACCTCGACGTGGCCGACTTGATGACCAAAACGTGGCACTCAAAATATTACATTTGGTCTAATGCCTTGTTGAAATAGTGCAATTCGCACATTGACGTCACACGTGTTTATAATGGTCACCCTAGACATTTGCACAAGATTTCAAGAAGATGGCAAAACTCCTTTTCTTTTCCCTTTTGTCAGAAATATTTGGCAAACGGTTTGGTTATTGTTGAAGAATTTGTTTTCGAAAGAATTTGTTTTTGAATGTTTCGTAAGAAAATTATTTTTCATACGACCATTTTTTAAATTGACAAATTTTGTATTTACTTTCCATGGGCCTTAACAGAATCTAACTTGCCAATAATGAGACATGCGGCAAATAAACACATCACTGGTTAGTGTGTGACAACCAAAAAATTTAAAAATAATTTATCGCCTTTTGCACAACTTCGATATAAATTAATATCGTACAGTAGAATATTTACATTAAAATGGATTTCCAAAGAAATAAAGTACCAGCGACCAAAGCGAGATGTACTCACTAATTTCCATCCATCAGTTGATCTTGTTTTGGTCTCTGGTACTTTATTTCTTTGGAAATCCTTTTCAATTAAAAAAACAGCTCATATAAAATAAACTTTGACTAATGAGAATATTTAAGAATATTTACAATTTCCATTATTACATGAAAAGGTGTTTATACATAGTGCCCATCGCATAGTGTCTAAGAACCAAGAGGGATACAGCCTGTAGTGCAGCGATTACAGTGCTGGGAAATAATAATAATTTTTTCCCTCTCATCTGATATTGCTTAAAATACGCTAAACTTCTTACACCAACTATAGCCACGAAGCCCAAGTTGAATTTCAACCAAATCATTTTTTCTTGCGGGCAATGAAGTAAAAAAAAAAGTAAAAGTCAATTATTTCCACACTGCAGAGGCAAGTTAACTCGAAGGGGCAAGTACTCGGCAAAATTTAATATGACCAACCCTTTCTTCGTAATAAAAAAGTGCTGATGATGCACCATTGTTGTATCGATGTTGCTATGCTGTTATTACTTGGAGGGGGTTAGGTTAGTGTTGAAAGTTTGTTCCCGACTATTAGCAGATAAACACCTGATTCTATGTTTAGGGCTCATAAAACACATGATGAAGATGTTACGTTAGGCTGATATAAAAAATATTTTTTTTCTTTTTCTGTACTGGCGTAGCCAGAGGAAAGATGTACTCCTGTATCTCTTTAAAAAAAAGCTATTTACAGTGATTCGTTCACTGTCTATTCGGTTGCATGAAAAAACATTAGAACAGAGGTTAGCACACCTTTCCACAAAAGGCATAGCATATACAATAATATGGTGACATAATTGTTGGAAGGTTATGGCCTGAGGATACAGGCAATCACCCCAAAACTACCCAGTATTTTATGAATGTCTTTATATTTCGTAACACATATGCAACCACACATGTTTTACAGATTTGGGCAGTCGTAAGACCAAAATGATGAAAGAGTTAAGAAATCATCTGATACGATTAACTCAAATTCAGCTCTTTCATATGACAGAATTTTGCATGGAAAATTAAGGAAACATGAAGAATCGCAGTTATTTTGTCGCCTTCTCATTAATTGAATATGCAAAATTACAAACATTTTCATGAAAATGCAGAAATTGAGATACGGTTAATTTAATTTCACACGGAAACTGCGGCGAAGATCTGATTAAATAAAAGCGTTCGACAAAGTGTACAGGAAACTGCGGCGAAGATCTGATTAAATAAAAGCGTTCGACAAAGTGTAAACAGTGAATAATTCAGGCAAATCCTCCGTCTAATAATTAATTAGTACGACTCGTCGTGGCTCAGTTGGTTAAGCGACGAACTGTGGTTCAGCGGTCCTGGGTTCGATTCCCGGCGTGGGCTCTCGATTATTCGATCCCGGGGTACTGGTGAAAATGTGCCTCTCACATAGTGCCTAAGCACTGAGAGGGGCACAGAATCTTCCTGTTGTGATATACACTTCAGTAAATAAAAAAAAAAGTTACATGTAGCTCGTGTGTACATGAGTGTGTCTGAACAAAAATTTCACTGAGCCCAAACTCAGCATGGCCACTAGTGTTGCCACCAAAAGCGCGCGTGTAGTAAACTTGTTCGACTTGTTCGCCGAGTACACAATGTAGGTACACAATTTCAAGAATTCAAGTTCAAAAAAAAAAAAAATGCACCGCGAAACACTAATAAATATTTTCTTTGTGAACGAATAGAGTACGTTAAGGAGGAACTCGTTTTATGAATGCTGCTATTGTCTGGTGTATCGTCTTGGAACCCCCGAGCACCTAAATGGACAGTTCAGTGATTGTCGGAACCTATCATAATTCCATCATATTCCGAGACAGAAACACTATGAAAATTTTCGCTTATTGTTTGCCACCATATGCACGCAAATATAGCGTGGTCTTTCGCAGTCCGAAAGTTTTGTTCCTTTTGGTTTAGACATCAATCATTTCCAATCATGCACCGCTGCATTTTAAATTTATTCCTAAATGACGTTCGAAGGATAGTAATTTTAATTATGGGGTGTTATGAGACGTCCATACACATGCAAACATGATCTGAATTATCAATTTGAGGGGTAGGGGACTT
Source organism: Mycogona germanica (assembly GCA_034698785.1). Lineage (NCBI taxonomy): Eukaryota > Metazoa > Arthropoda > Diplopoda > Chordeumatida > Chordeumatidae > Mycogona > Mycogona germanica. The sequence continues at coordinate 5,943 of JAQGBY010008990.1, forward strand.
TAATTGGCTACTTATTTGGTTAAATGCCAGTCGAGGTAGTAAAGAAACTCGTAGCGTCTTATAAGCGAATTTTTAAAAGCTGCACTGTGCTCTTCCGTCTCACACTCACATAAATTAACCTACAATTAATTTATCGAAATTCAACAACTGCGTTTTCGTTTTCGATACCGTTTAACCGTCCCCGAAATCCAAATAACTATATTGTCGGCCCAAAAGAGATCTCAGTGGAAAGAGTGGTGATCTCAGGAGGATATATTCTGCCAACCGAGATCGGGTTAAACCTTCCGAGTCTACCACTTAGTTCTCAGTTTCGCCGGAAGGGTTTTTGGTTTTGGTTAGGTCTAGTACAGCTGTACGTATGCAGCACTTGCAAAAATGAGAGTCTGTGCGCTGGCTCACGTATAGAATGCATTCCTTTGGATGCGCGCCATTACGATGTGCAACTGCAACAGCATCCTGGATGGATGACATTATGTTTACAGTGTGGTGGGCGTGCGTTAAAAACTTGCTACAGGCCACCACGAGCACACACAATGGCGTTCGTCGCTGGGCCACACTGACTCAGTATGAATTTCAATTTAAATAGCATTGACTTCATGGGAGCATCATTTGAAATGATGAGCCGCCTCATATTCAAATGAATTACTGCCCATACGTGTTCTTCGACCACGCTTGCGCGTTGAGGCCATAATTAACTGTCTAACCGGGCAATAATGGTTAATTGAAATAGTTAATTGCCACTTGAACACGGATTCAGATTGATAGCGTCACTTACAAATTTGTTATTTAAAGCCTGAAAGTTCTAGAGTGTCTCGGCGAGTAACCAGTGCTCCAATTCTGAAGGGTGTAAGATTTTCCATTGGTCTTGCGCCCAACTTGGGATCGTCCTCAATTTCAGTTTATCACCCGCTGCTGACAGACGCCATTTATCATTGCACCTTCTTAATTGTTTTTTTAATACAAGGACTATGAATTGGTTGCCCTCAATTACAAATTACATCTTTCCAATTGTTTAAAAAAAAAAATGGCTCGTCCTCAATTACAGTTTATCAACCGCAGCTGATAGGCGGGTTAATCATTGCAACTTCACAATTGATGTTTTTAAATAAAAAGAACATTATAAATAAAATGTGCTTAGTCATGACACACCATACAAACAAATTAAAATTTCCTGACAAATTTATGACTCGCAGGCGTCTCAGTTTCGTTACTTATGGGCATCCATCAAAACACAATAGAATTATCAATCCAGAGGAGGTTCTCCGTTGATTTGACATCTTATAGGAAGGCGACGTGGTAATTTTGCCTAACCAACGCTGCCTAGGAAAGGGACCTTTAACGTCCTATATCGTACATGTACGGGTCATGATTTTACTTCTATTCCGAAAGAAGGCGTGTGAGAAAGAAGGCGGGCTAGGAAAAATTACCAGGTCGCCTCCTGGGGGTTCTAGTTCTAGTTCTGGACCTCCTTAACAAATATATCAGATACAACCCCCCGACCCCCGCCATAGGCCCCTCTCTTAGGGGCTGCTTGTGGGTACATATTGTAATTGTAATTATTATTGTAATTGTGAAGGAATTTCTTTCTACCGAAAAATTCCGAAGGTATCAGGCGGAATCGAAACTTCAATCACGGGTTTTTGAGGAAAACACGCTAGCGAACAATCGCTACAGTGTATGTATCCCAGCGACAGACGCTACAACTCTTCCAGTACACTATCCCTCATTTACCCCATTCGTTGGCTGTGAGCGTCCGCTATATAGATCCCCCTGGCACGGACAGGGAAGCCACCTGAAGGCACACACACATGCCACCACCACCATCACCTTCTCAAGGCCAATGCCGTTTGTCGGAAGACCTTGGCACTGGAGTGGCGAAATGAAAAGTGTTGCCGCATAAGCTAGTTTCGGGTTGGTAGTTCATGCGAGTACCGCTCCTGTGTGTGTGAGTGTGTCTGTGTGTGCGCGCAGGGAGGATCTTGTCTCGGGGGATCATCTTCTTTTTCTAGTCTGGCCAGATACGAAGCCATAGACACTTACCTGCTTTTTGGTCATTGTGATCTTTTGGTCTGGTTATTCATTTAGTCCAGGCAGGATTCGCTCTATATAAATATCGTAAGGCATTCTCGATTTCACAATCGTCGAGGATCTGATTTCATCGAGCGCCGGTCGTCAGTCAATGCCACAGTGACAATGACATCTAATCGCGTGAGGGCAACTCTCTTTTGCCTCCAAATTATATGTTTGAGTTCAGTAAGTACCACCCATTTTGTTTTGGCTATTCTTTTGGCGTGCGCCCACTGACACTAATCATTTATTTGTTGTGATTGTTATATTTAATCTGGTCTCTATTTAGCGTTCGATTGCTACTGAGTTGAAATAATTACAATAATTTATTTATTTAATTCAACAACTGTGCAGTACATGTACCTGCAATTTGATATTCATCCGTTATAAATCAACACTCCCATGAAGTCGAGATCAACTCTAATTTAGCTTAATCAATTATTATCCCATATACTGTACATTGTAACGTGTCATTGAATCCAATTTTACTTTCAATGTTTTCTGTTCTTCAACTACATTTATGCTCACTATTTTACTCTGTGCTATAAAATACAATAATGTATTTTTAAATATTGAAATATAGCTAACTAACCGTTAAAATGATCATTAATAACTAAAACAGTAATTAAATTATCATACTCTTTATTATTTACATAAGACATTTAGTATACAAGTGAATCAGATATTGTTCTGAATTTCTAAAAAGGTAAAACATCTAAGCAGGATACAAAATTTAATAAACATTTAATGTTCATAAAACCTTTGCTAAAAGTTTATAATTATGACCAGAAAATGGTTTAATTGTCTAGGGAGTACTATTAAGAAAACTACAATATTTGTTACAAATGTTAAATTATAACTATCAATAATTGAAAAAAGGTTTTGATTAATTATGATATTAGATAAGATCATTATATTACATCAATATTGATCTTGAATTTGTCTTCTGCTTCGCTTACAGGTTTTCATTGAAAAGTGTGAGTCAGCTCCACCAGAACCTCGACAAAGGCTCGATTCTACAGATTCAACTGATAAACCGGAAGTTGTGACATATGAATATGCCTATGATATCGGATCGCAATATCACAACGAAAATAAAGGTAATTTAGTATTTTTTATTGGTATCCTGCAATCGTAAATATGGCAGATGCAAATTAATGATTTTTCAGCTAAAAGGAACTAAAGTATAGAATACGACATTGGCCTTGCAATTTTCCAATTTATTGTTTGAAAAATAATGAGCCATGCACAAACAATTGAAGAAAAAAACACTAAATAACGTTATGTTAGATGTGGATAAATTCGGAAAACAATAGTCAAATTAGAATTACATCATACACATGTGCATGTATCCTGCAAAAAATCACTATTGACATACCAAGAGCTACAAGCAAAAAATAGTCTAAACAATAAATTAGGCAAAAAATGTACAAAATCTTCTAAATGGTTAACTGCTCTCGCAGAAACACAAAGAAACGCGTTCTTCGCAATAATGTTCTGACGAATATGGAATCTTTGAAAATGACCGCTAAAATGACCAAATCACTTTTTTGTTTGTGGGCACATGTACATTTAATTCAGAATGGGGAAACAAATGAAAAGGAAATATTCTCTATATAAATAATCTTGAAATTATAATTACACAAGTATGGTGGGCTCGTTTTTAATGGCCATTTTATTTTCAATCAAATTTGACCATGAAAATCGACCTACGAGAGTAAGTCTATGAGGACTTGGATTGAGCTCGACCAGCGAATAATCGATTCGTCTATCAAAGAATGGCGCGTTCGACTCAGGGATTGTATCAAGGCCACCGGAGATCATTTTGAGCACATTTAATAATTCATGTTTGTTTCTAGACTATTTTTCGACGTAAGTGCCAAATTTCATTTAAATCAAAGCATTTTTCACGAAGTTATAATATTTTTTATAGGGGGTGCTCTTTTTTTTTAATTTTTCCAATCAGCTTTAGTCAACTGCACTACAGACGTTACGTCCCCCTCATGGTGCTTAGGCACTGTGCGAGGGGGAACGACCAGTACCCCGGGATCGAAA
>JAQGBY010008991.1:0-10064 GCA_034698785.1 Mycogona germanica
CATATTTAGCACAAATACAAGTGAATAGAAATTACATTATTAATTCCATTACTAATCACAGTTCACATCGAATTTAAAGAAACAACAACCATTCTACCATAATGCCAACCAATCGCAGAATTGGATCAGATAATGATAAAGTAATTTGAAAGAGCAGAGCCGGGACTTGAACCATGTGCCATCTATGCAAGGTACAATCAATTGCGAAAGCCTTTATACTAATTGGTCTCAACAACTGTTAGGGGCGAGTCATGTTTTCCATTATTTTAATTTAAACTTTTTGGTGATAAATAACTGGAAAACACATGTCCCAGTCATTAAAAAAAAATCCGATTGCTAATAATTCTGTCGCATTTAAACTCTTGCTTGAAAACCCTGGACATCAGCTGGCCAGGCGTAGGGCATGACGCCATTTTGGATTTCATCGCTTGGCCATCGCTTCGGTGAGCCGTGATTAAAACTAGCTCAAAAGCAGCGCGCCGAAAAGGTGAAAAATTCCATTTTCTCCGGACGAAATTGGCATTTTGCAACACTGATTACCAATGATATCGGAGCTGCCCCCCAAAATGGCCAGATTCTCGATTTAATTTTTATTTTTGGGCAATGGCTACGAATGCACAGAAGGATAGGTCACCTATTTTAATAAAAGAATCCAGGTTCACGCCACATATAGGTTCCCTTAAAAAAAGCACGCAAATAAATATGAGAAGGAATGGGGATGGGGCTTGGTGTTTTGGAAGTGGAGGCAAACTGTTGGTATTGATCAGCACCTGACGGTCAGATTTGGCATGGGGTGCGTTAATCCAAAAGAGCAGTAAACTAATTCGGAGAATGGCGAACGGCGAACACCTAAGAATATTGTTTGATGTTTAGACGCGCCCACACGGCAACATCAATTAATATGGTCAGTGTGAACATGCGTAAAACAACAGGCAAAACCGATTTCTGAAAACACATCACTGCAAAAATTGGGGGAAAACGCAGTGGGGCCAGCGAATCGGGCTCGCAGCCGGTCTAGTGCTCGGTTAATTGTCTAAAAATGAAATTTATTTGCAATAATTACGTACCTGTTGGCCAATGGCGAACGGAGGATTCGTGGGGAAGAGACGAGCTCGTTTGCCGTCGTGTATCAGCGAATTAAAGAGCCGAAAATGGCGACGAAACTACGCAGACGGGGAAGAAAGGACATGAGGATGGCGTCGTCTGGTTCGTATGCTCTCTGTTCACTTGCGGGCTCACTGATTTTTGTCGTTTGCGGCCCACTTTCTGAAAATTACTCGGCCACCATGAAACCGTTTATCCCGTAAATTACGGGCACCAATAATTATTCGGGAAGATAGATGAAACTGCCGTTGTGTCGTGCGTATCTGGCAACCACGATTTTCTCGAAAAAGAAAATGGAATTTTTCGTCGATTTTTGTGGCGGTGTTGCCGTTAGATGGCAGCACCAATTCCTGTGCGTGCAAAATATGGCGGGAAATTTGAGCGGAAGTTGACAAGAAGCGCGTATTATAAAAATAAGGCGGGACGTTTCGAATGAATTTATTTCAGAGATCCTAATTTTACATCTAAGTTGTGTGAGTAGACTCTTAAGTTGGTAAGAGAAAATTAGTCATATTTGTCAAGAGAGTAAATAATATTGTCAATAAATAAGGCCCATTTCTTCTTCATTTTGAGTTGTTCAATTTGATATTCTGTTCTGTTTTTCGCTCTCTTTCTTTTTACGACTTTGGGCATCATACGACGTCCTTTTATATTTTATCATTGAAAAATTTACGTAACACGTCTGGCCGTTTACGTTGTCTAATGCAACGATTGAAATTATTTTTTTAATAAATAACCCAACCGTCAAATGACATTACCACCCTGTCCTTTTTTTATCAATCGATTAAAGGTTTCGAAACCTGTCTGACAGCTTAAAAAAGAACCTCTTTTTGTTTTGTTCGCCTTGCCAAAAAACACGATTTCTATATTTGCCAGTACGGTTTACAAAAACTGGTTCCTCCTGAAAAGGGGCAATCATATAATTCTTGAAAGTAAAAAGATGTCATGTACAATTCGTTTAATGAATAAATGAAAAGTAATGATGATCCTATTTTAGAAAAGTCTTTTTCTGATGCAAATCAGTAAATCTTTTGTCGTGTAACACTGAAAGTGAAATAAGGATCCGTTTTAATATGGCATGGAGCCAACGGTTTAACGTTTGTGTGCGGTAACGAGACTACAGCCTCGGTCCATTCAATCCAGACCTATTCACAACTGTCCTCCATCGAAACCTTCAGCCAGAACGTCACTTGAATAGAGTGGAGCCGGTGCATGGTAACAATCACACAGCAACAAGTAAATCATATAAATGCGATGTTTAATAACTTACTTCTTAGTAATACAGTAATAAACATGGAAAGGAAAAGGACTTCTTAGCGCGAATCAGGCAACATGCTTTTATTGTAATTACATGTTTGAACTCCACCATCGTTCGCGCAATATAGTCTGCAGTCTACATCTGTATCTCACTGTGCCTCAGCACCGAGAGGGGTACAGAATCTTCCTGTTGTGACCCGTCACTTCAGTGAATTAAATTTTTAAAAAAATATCCATGCCGTGTAATTCAATTGTCAATGCCTTTGACAATTCCTTTCCGCGTTCATTACTCCATTACTAAGTTATTAAACACTGCGTTTATATGATTTACTTTTTCCGTGTCTGATTGTTATCCAGCAGTCTCGTTTTAATTTCAAACAGAAACGTGCCGAGAGAAAACAGGACCAAAATCAATTCCTGCACTTTTCACCGGGACAGTTATGAACTGCCCCGAACTTCTTTGCTTTACACTCTTGAGACATTTGTTAATAAGGAGGTCCACCAGCGTGTTCGCCCTAAAACCCCCAGGAGGCGACCTGGTAATTTTGTCTGCGGTACGATCCGTCGTAGCGCAGCTGGTTTAGCGACTGACTGTGGTTCGGCGGTCCCGGGTTCGATTCCCGGCGCGGGCTCTCGATTATTCGATCCCGGGGTACTGGTGAAAATGTGCCTCTCACATAGTGCCTCAGCACTGAGAGGGGTACAGAAACTCTTCTTGTGATATACACTTCAGTGAGTTAAAAAAAAAAAGAAGGCGCTAACCGTTTGCGATGGTGAAGTCATGTCAAGACTAAAGACTAGAAATGACAACCAAAATATTACCAGACCGATTCAGCGAGAAAAAGAGAAGCTTTAACAAAGTCTCTCCTTGATGATTTTTGAAAAAATATTCATTTATTGCGTTCAGCTTTGTACAAGCATGCAATCCCAGACCACAAACCTTTCGAAATAAAATTGGTCCTTATAAATATTTACAATATTTCGTTTATCTTTCATTTATAAATACAACCTTGCTTGCCCATAGAGCATGCACTTTTCCCTAAAAGTTCAAAGAATGTATCGAAACATGTACTCGTGAAATGACAATCAAAAGAGAAAACCTGTCAGAATGTCAGACCTGACAGAATAGTGTCTTTTACTATTGGACATCTCAGTCAAACAGTTATTAACATCGCCAACTAGTTGAAAATTATTTCATAAGAGAAAAGATTAAAATTAAATAGTAGGGAAGTGGAAAACGAGAAGGCAAAATATTAGCTAAACAAAACGAATGCCGCAATATTGAAATGGCAGAACAAAGCAATAACCTAACCAATTTGAATTGGCAACTGTACAACTAATTTGACATATAGTCTACCTATAATGAAGTAGAGATCTCCGCTTCAAACAAAAGGAATTTCGGCAAAAATAAAATTCACCTAAGAAAAGCACGGAAATTTAACAACCTTGTTGAAAATTAAAATAAAACTAACAAAATATGCCAGACGTTTACACGTCCAGTCTCCGCGTTTCGATTTCACCAATACTCGACGAAGGAATCTCTTCACAGAAAGGGTCTTTGGCATAAGCGTCGTCGTCAGCACGCAGCATAAAATCCAGCTTAAATGCGGCGATAATATTTAATCCTTTGAAAGGCAATTCGAACGGAACTCAACATCAATCCAAATCTCCTTAACAAACTGGAAATATAAGTGTTTTATTCAATCAATTTTCTTATTACTATAATAAGAAAATTAAGATGCGGTACTACCCATTTGGAAGAGCGAATAAAATATTCTTGTTATTTTTAGTGTTTCCAATTACAAATTAAATAACAAAAATGTATCTTAAATACAGTAATATATTATCACAGAGCAAAGGTGTAACGATATTGGGCTATAGGTGGTATACAAGTGTTTTGTTTTAATCGAAATTAAAACTGACAATCACATTTTTCTTCGGTTATTAATGAGAGTTCATCGATTATACTGAATTTTACTGTCAAATGAACTCTAAATTGGGCTACTACAAGAATTTGGTCAACTTATCTTTTTTAAAAATCTATTTAATCTTTTTCTATTTACACCAGCCAGAATCACTGCATCAAAGCCTTGGTTGGCCGTTGTTTTAAACTCACCTCGTCCGTGTCAGCTACATTCCTATTCATAACAACAGTCCTAATGCGTCGCATCTATCCCGGTTACGCCATCACAATGCAGTGTTGTTCCTGATCGGACATGAACAAATAATCAGCTTGATTTAATACAAGCGCTCACAAAAGCTAGTCAACGGAGTCGGAACTTACCTTCGTGCATGACTTCGTCTGTGTTGCCGTCGCCAGCAAGCGGCAACAGCTCCACTCCTTCGTGGCTGGTTCCTTCGCCACCCACCGTGCCATCACCAGTCGCCATGTTGCCGCCATGTGTGTGGTTCACCTGGACAAGTTATTGAGCGAACCAACTTTTTTAATAGAACACAACAGCACCCGAATAAATGAAAAAATTCGGATAAAACGCATATTTTCAGATGTACTAAAATCATTCGTGGAAATCTACGATCGCGGTTTTGGTAGATTTGGACAGAAAAATCAACGGTGAATACACGCGAGCAGAATATCGCCCCTATCTTACTTCTCTATGAAATCCCCGGTTAATCACACCTGCATGGTCACTTCATCGTCTTGGTCCTTCTGTATGATCTGCAGGCACATGTTGGGCAGACTGATGGCCCCACCGGCGTTGGCGCGCAAAAAGTCTGCGTCCAGCATGATGCTGTTGTGGCCGATGCTGAGCGCGTCGCTGGCGCTGATGTACATGTTACCTTCCTCATCGGTCACGCCTTCCTGGGCCGCCAGGGCCAGCATATTGGCCTGTGCCTATGATGAGATGGACCAGTGTTTGCGCCAAAATTAGATTATTTTTATCAAATTCTTGGTCACCCTTCCACTAACTAAAACTGCATGCATAAAGAACAACGTAGCCATTTAACTGCAGTTAACTGACTCGAAGTAGCCTTTAAACACAAGAGGTTATTGAAAAAGTGAATGTCGATGAAACGCAGTGTTAAATTTGCCTGGGTGACTGTGCTCTCCTCCTCCTCTTCGTCACCAATGCCGTCCATATCCATATGCTGCTGCTCCTCGTCGATCATCCCCACTCCACCCTCCGACCCCTGCATGTTGGCGATGTTAATTTCCAGACCGCTGCCGTCGCCATCGATGGCCGCATCCACCTCACGCTGCCATTGTAGCTCGTATAATTTGCTTCGGGGCGTCCTAGGCGGCAGAATGGGTTTGCCGTCCGGCGTCTGCGTCACCAGCGGCTCAGTGTTTTGCATGAGGTCGGCCAACGTGTGGCCCGGGTGCCGCTTCTTCACGTGACGGTACAGGATGCTACGGTACTTGGCTCTGCAAAACCACAAATTAGCCTCAATTAAAACACCGAATGAGAACAACGGTGACCATTACAGATGAATTTCTTTCCCACCCCCAACAACTTACACGTAGCCACACAGCTGACACACGAAGCGCTCACCAGTGTGTTGAGGCATGTGATCTCGCAGGATGGTCTTTGTCTTGCACTCGATGCCGCAGAATTTGCAGGGAAATTTTTGCCCAAGCGGATTGTGCAGCACTCGTATGTGCTCGCTGAGGCACTTGGGTTCGCGTGCGCGATACGGACAGTTGGGACAGGGGTATTGACGCTCGCCCTCGTTGTGGAAGATGTCAATGTGTCTGATCAGCGTGCCCTCGGTCAGGGTGGCATAATCACAGTGCGGGCACTGGAAAAACGTAGACAGAAACAGGATTAAGTACGTGAGATGAATGAGTAGAGAAATGTGTGACACACACACAACAAGCCTATAAATTTCGCGTTTGGTTGCGGCGCATTCTCACTAAAAGCAAACACCCCCAACCATAAATAGTCAGGAATAGCCAGGTCGCGATTGATTAACGAATGCACCTTGAATCTCTTGTTGTGAACACGATCTGTGTGACCCTTGAGATTGGATTTAGTCTTTCCGACGTAAGAGCAGAGCGAACAGGGCCAGGATTGGGGTATCCCGTGGTTGTTGCGGATGTGATGTCGATGGGCGGTCATGCCGTTGGCTGAGTGACCACACTGGTTGCAGATGACTATCCCCTTGTCCATGCGGTGCGACTCCATGTGCAGACTCAATTGAGACTGACGCGAAAAGACCTTCTCACACAGCGTGCAGCTGAAGCCCTGACCCTGGAAGGATCAGACAAATATAATGTTGAGGGACATATACAAATTTTAGTTATTCGAAACACAGTTTTTGTCCACGACTGCACTATTTTGGGTGCAGAAATCATCGCCAGTTTATACGGATCAAATAAACAGCCCTCCCCGATCTACAAATCTACAACCCTTCTTACACAAAATAAACATTAAACTCATTTGTTTTCAAAATTAATTTTTTTTCAATAGGACAGTCATTATGCGCTATAGAAAATGTGGTCAAACCTTCATATGTGTAAAATTAATGTTCGTCGACGAGGGTTCACCGGTGATTGCTCATCTTATAACCCCCCCCCGTTCCTGTTGTACATTAATGATATACGTGAAGTAGTAGGCTCCAATATAAAATTATATGCTGAAAATTATATGATCAAAAGTGATCAGGACTCAAAAGAACTTCAAAAGGATCTCGATTCCCTGGCTAGGTGGTGAAAAGAATGGCAACTGCAACTTAATGTTGACAAGTGTTTCATTATGCATGCATTCAGATCTAGGGATCCTCTGCTTTATGACTACTCCCTTTCTGGGGAAACCTCTCTTGGTTGCCAAACAGTACAAATATCTGGGTTTACAGATGGCCCCAAAATTATCTTGGAAAATCCAAATTCAAAAGATGATTGGTGCGACAAATGCTATGCTTTGACTCATTTAAAACGTGTTGAATGGACACGTGTCCAAGTACGGTTAAATCAGTGGCCTACTTTTCCTTGGTCCGACCTTTGCTCGAATACTGCAGTTCCATTTGGGATCCTCACCATGTGGGGCTTGTAGGGGAAATTGAAATGGTTCAACGAGGAGCTGCGACATTTGTTAGATGTAGATTTGGAAGAACTGACAAGTGTCACAGACATGCTGTCAAAATTGGGATGGGAGACACTGGAAGATCGTAGGAGGGTCAGTCACAGTTTATGGTTGCTGGTCAGAATTCTGAAGGGGGATTGTAATGTTGATATCGGGGAAATTATGTGCCCAGCTCCTAATACAAGTCGAAGGAGACACACTAAAATGGTGAACGAGCTTCAATGTACATCTGCGTCATATATTTGGCTCCTATTTCCCTAGAATGTGTAGACAGTGGAATGACTTGACAGAGCCTCAAATCCAGATCCTTTTGAAATAAATCAACTTATATCCCCAACTGGTCTTTCGACCACCGCCATAGACCTCTCTCTTGGAGGATGCTTGCGGGTAAAATTTGTAATTGTAATCACACCGACCTTATGAATTCGTTGATGATCCAAAAAATCTCTCTGAACTCTTGTCTTGTAACTGCATTCCTCACACCTAGAATTCAAGCGTGACAAATTAGATGAACATAATATTACTGGAATATCTTATATATTAACTACCCCAATTTTTTAAAGACTAATATCAAATTTTGCAGGTATAAAAAATTAACGAATTCAAATAGATTTGTTAAAAAAATATAGCTCCAAAACTTAGGACGGTTGTCACAGTAAAAACATAAGAGCTTTTTCTATTTATTTTTATTGTAAATTTGTGAAGAAAAAACCACATTCCCAAGATGTTGGCTCCAACCCATCCCCCGTATTTCATTCAAGCGATTGTCCAAACAGATTCAAACGACTAAAATATAATTTTTTTTGTTTCAATCAACTGTAATCAACCAAACTATGTACCCCTCATGGTGCTTTGGCACTATGCGAGTGGGTCGTCCAGTTCCCAGAGATCGAAATTTTCGAGAGCCCGCGCCGGAAATCGAACCAGGGACCGCAGAGCCACAGTCAGTCGCAATATTGACTGCACTACGACGAGTCGTACTATTTTAGGAATTTACGATTTACGAAATTAGAGAAACTAACTGGTAGACGACGTTGGCGTGCAACTCTTGGTGCCTTTCGATGCTCTTGCGCTCCTTGAACGTCTTGCCGCACGTGTCGCACATGAAGGTCTTCTCGCGAGCATGATAAACCAGCTGATGTTGCTGCACCATTTCGGTGGTGTCAAACACGCGATGACAGCGGCCGCACGTCTTCTCTTCGATCTTTGTCTCGTAGGCCTCCAGCGGCACCAGGTCCGGATGGACGCCCAGGTGTTCCTGCATCTGCGACCAGGTGCCGACCACATGTGGACAGTGCGGACAGCATAACACCTGACTGTCTGCGTGGGGTGGGGCGGAGCACAACAACCAGAAAGCAAAATAATTGATTATTAGTTCGTGACAAAACAACTCGAGATCGCATTCACGAGACATCAATGTGTAAGAACTAAATGCGTTCGTTCCTCTTTTTATGCAGCAATTTCAATGTTAAAATTTCAACAATTACCAAATTTCTATTTCTAGGCTATTTCATCAGTTTATGGAAAGAACTGTCAAATTAAAAAACTTCGGTAATACGTCAAAATACCTTCGCGGTGACAACTCTTATGGACTCTTTGTTCGACGAGGGTGGCCATGCGCACGTTGACGCATAGCGAACAGCGAAGCGCAACCATTCCAGCAAGCTCCTTCCGGCTGGCTTGAGATGGTACTCGTGATCCCCTCCTGCAATGGATCGTTACACATGAACCAGCTCACTTTTATTAAAGCATGTTTTAGTAGAAACAGCAGCAGTAATGATCAGAATAAAAAGATATTGAATCTTCACGGACTATCTCGCAATGAAAATATTTCTGGAATTTTTAATTCTTCCACCGTTCTACATTGATGACAAAAATTAGTGGCAAAATATACTTACAGCTTCTTGAGCATACTAGCAGCCCCGGGGGCCGTTTCATTCTCAATGTGGCCCACAAGGTGCTCCTGCATGTGTTCCCAAGTGGGGGTGATGTGTGTGCAGAACAGACAGTGTAGCAGTTTGCTTTCTATAAGATTGACAATAAACGAACCAGGAATGGTTAAACGAGCACCTGTACCGGGAATCGATTGGGAATTATAAAAAACAAGTTGAGCACAGAAACTTAGCTGGACATAAATATATTCGCAGTTAGGTTTTATCGCCACATTTTGTACCAAGACATGCAACATGGTGGGAATACAATATAATAGGAAGAACGTCTGGATTGCTTTCAATAAAAATGGAGGTTGTGCCTGGGACAGGTCGGACGAAAAAAGACAAACGAGAGTGGCGCCATTTGGACCTCCACCCCTTATTTAATTGAGCAGGTGTTTTCGATGACGATTCCACCTTTCTCGTTCCCCCTTCCCCCTTTGCCTGTTTTGCGTTGCTTTTTATTTTCGGCATTCATTGTAATTTTGCAGCCTTCGGATTTGGTCGCACATACCAGTAAGTGCGGTCAATTCCGAGGTGCTCTAGAAGACAGCTGATGATCGTAGTTGTGTGCGTGACTACCTTAGGTAATTACAAATATTAATTTTTCACGGGAGATGTGAATGTGGTTAATTTGTTAGATGTGAATCGTAATCGTCTTAGCTGTAGCGTCAGTTCCTACGGTTAGAATTCTAACTTAATTTTTTCATTTTAAATAATAAGTTTACTA
>JAQGBY010008992.1:0-10064 GCA_034698785.1 Mycogona germanica
ATCTCGCAGCTCTTCGTTGGACCATTTCAATTTCCCCTACAAGCCCCACATGGTGAGGATCCCAAATGGAACTGCAGTATTCAAGCAAAGGCCGGACCAAGGAAAAGTAGGCCACTGACTTAACCGTACTTGGACACCCCTGCAACACGTTTTGAATAAGTCTACGCTAGCATTTGCCGCACCAATTATCTTTTGAATTTGATCATTTATTCTTTGACTGCAGTATTGAGGCACTCTCCAGTCGCTCGAATGACTCGTTCAGGTCATGAGATCTGAGGAGGATTCGTTCCCGGAAAGGTCTATAAACAGAGCTAGTTCGGCTAGACGATTGTCCCGGGCGCGCCTCAATGGGCTCGTGCCACCTCTTTGGCGGGGTTGTGTATCCCGGGGAAGGGGAGCGCTTGGGAGCGGTGCCGCTCTCCGCTCGGTGAAATATGAGCATTATTTGCGCGGCATAGCGTCCACAAATCACAGTGATGAATGAGCGACGCGCGTGGTGCGTTCACCAAGGTCTTGGAGCGAGGCGAAAACCTCAATTGCTTGTCTAAGGCCCTCCGCGCGCACAGGTCGCGCCTCTACATATATACATCTATGGACATGCGCATGTACAGGACCTACCCCCAACCCCCCACAAATACAGTATATACGGGATACATAGGCAGTTGACGGCGCCACCGATCTGCCACAACCAATCAACTGTCTAACGAGAGATTTTGGAATTGAAAGATGTTTCATTTTTCAATCAGAAACTAATACTTAGGGTTGCACAAACCAAAAGGTGGTGAGACAACCGCCATTTAATCATATTAACTTAGTCAAGCTTCTTGGAGACATTCGTATTTCAGATCATGGTGATTTTATGTCAAACCGAGAGCTTGTTTGCCTCAAAAACCAGTGATCGCGGTTTCGATTCCGACCGGCACGTTCAAAATTTTTCGGGCGAGAAATTCCGTGCCTGTATACGATATTGGGACGTTAAAGATTCCTTTCCTAGGCAGCCTAGGTTAGGCAAGAATTACCAGCTCGCCTACCTGGGGAGTTAAGGAAGTTCAATCATCGGTGAACTTCCTTAACAAACATTTTTTTTAATGATAAACCATATCTGTCGTTGTATGAGGATAGACCATACTCTAAGATTTCATTTATTTTCATTTTTCTTCCTGTTGTGACCCGTCACTTCAGTGAATTAAAAAATAAAAAAATAAAAAAATTTTAAATGACTTAAGAACTTTCAAGTTTCAAGAAGAAAGTTGAAAGTTCTTGAAAGTTTCTTGAAAGAAAATTTTTTCAAGATCTTGGACAAATTTCAAACTTTAGATTATTAAATGACTGGGGGAAATTTCAAAAATTCTGAAATTAATATCCTAAAATGAAAAAGTTAATTTTTATTTTCTTGAAACTGACCGTACAAGTTTGGTCAAAGGTCAAAGGTTTCGTTTCCTATAAAATAGTTGTACCATTTCGCAAACTTTCGAGAAATTTTAAATGATGACAAAATCTTGGTCTATATTTAAGTACATGCATGATATTACTTATTCATGATATTTCATTAGATCAGCAATATGTAGCTCAATTAAGTACATTTGAGAAATAAAAGTGAGCTTTTGTTTGACGATTGACTTGATGGGATTGATGCCATCTTGCAGAACAAGTTCCTCGTACATTTACCACCGTATGTACATCCACCAAGAAATGAAGAAGAATAGAATAGACCATTCGGAATGAGTTGTTTCGAAAATGTTATAAAAGGGATTTTCGACGGGAGATTTAGGGGGAACCAGTGGACGAGATGGGACGCAGCCCAGGGACCTGGGATCCCGAAAAGGAGAAGAAGCTAGAGGTATTGCCAATGAGAATTCCCGCCAGCCGTCGCGAACAACGTGCCAATAAAAAATGGAAGCGCCTGGGATTAACGGGACCCCCGCCAATGACAATATTTGACTCCTGATTTCCCCGCTTGGGTTCTCTTGCCAGAACCCCACATATAATGGCCACGTTTGCGACGTCGCCTATTGAAATACGTCTACGTGCTCCTCCTCCATCACAGTAAATAAGGAGAGAAAAAATGGCTCGACTTGACAAATTGTCTTTCGAGATCCGTGTCCAAATCAGCTGATGTCATCTTGAAAGACGTGGCCCACGACTAATGGGACGGAAGAGACGGTGTTGTGGTTAATGGCGATTTGTGTGACCCAACGACAAGTTCATGTCTGTCGTAAGTTTTACTCTAAGTTCACAAATCCTATATTATAAAACAGAGATTTCGATTTTCGTGTTCGGAGACTATTTGCCGAACGGATCAATGAAATCGCATAAAAATGAACATACACTTACTAAACCATCATAATTCGCTAGCGACGGAGCAACGGATCTCTATTTTCAATAAAACATAATAAAACTAGCGTTACAAAATTTTGGATTATCTCCCTTTTGCTTCAAACTTAAAAAATGGTGTCTCCACATCAAAAGCCCGACGTCGTCGATTTCACGAGACAACCAAGCAAACCAGATAACAGTTCCGGCAAATTTAAACAATTAATTTTTTATTTCATTGGTGGTTACTGTAAACCCAGGCAAAGCTGGGCACACTTCTTGTATTTTATAAAACGTATTACAACAGTTATTACTGCAATTTTTAATATGTTTACTTTTTCATTATTTCTCAACTAGATATTGAAAAATTGGCTATGATCCGACACAACTCAGTCGGTTTAGAACAAACTGCAACGTTGAGCGCCATCTTGTGGATCGTTCGTGACACACACTGAACGTACGTTTGGTTTCGACTTTCGATGGAATCCATTTCGCCAATAACTTTTCGCGGAGGGAAATGGGGTTCGTATAACTTTATCATATATGTACATGTTAGCGGTGGCAATGACTAAAAAATTCACTTATATTTATGATGGGCAATAGATCTCCAGCTTTTTTTTCTTCCTTTCCTTTCTATATCCCTCATCCCTCACCCCTCTCTATACGACACACACATGAATGTTGTGTGTAGTCGACGCGCTTTGGCCGAGCACCAATAATTCAGGGATTTGAATGAAAAGTGGAAAGCACAGCTGCAACATTAGAATGCTTCCAGTATGGATAAATGCCATGGTATAATGTCGGTACGGAAGCAGTTTATACAATATCTATAGACTTGGTAGTCCTGGCATGCGCAGTGGATAAGCTGGTCTCCTGTGAAAAGAGCGGTCTGATATAGGAACATGAAATGATAACATCTTATCACACTGACCATTGTAATTTAGGCTAACCACATCCACTTTAAAGACGTTTTCAAGTTACCACTGCTGCTACAACAAATTATTTTATTTCTTACTATTTATTTGAAATCCTATTTTTGATATAATAAACTAGAGAAATTACCCGACTTCGCTCGAAAGTCCCCGTCATGTCAGCAAAATATTTTCAAATATTTGAAAACCCCTTTCCCTCACGTGCCATAGCAATGACGTAACAACACTGGTTTTTAATTTATTTTTTAGTTTTTTAAACGTTTTAAAATTTAAATATCTAATCTGTTCAAAACACAAAAACATTTTATTCCGAGTTTGCTAAATATCTCTCTCAGATATTAAACGATTTACAAATAGGAAATATTGAAGTGTGACTGGCAGCATTGGTATCACGTGATAGCGACAGCGCCATTTAGGAGAAGTGGAGAAACCATATTGAAATTTTCTGGCGAAGCGTTGCTTAAAAAAACCCGATTTCTCGAGACATACGCAACATTGAGATCTGAAATAAGTTGCGCTCGACTCCAAATTTGAGGAACTCTCTACAGCTCAAATTTTATTCAATTTCGTCAAACCGTTCGTAATTAAACTCCCGAATAGTCAATTTACATTACTATTATTTAATTTCTTAATCTTATGAGCGTAAATTCGGGGTTACCTCATTATCAGTGATAATTTTTAAAAAAAAAACAGCAAATTGTTTTATCAACAACATCGGTTATCTTTTTCTTTCGGCACCATTTCGGCACTTGGATCGCCGAGAAAATTGTCTTCGAATGAGAGACGTTATCGCATCTCCATACATGCATGATACGATAACGCAGATTGGCATTCGCGCGCTAAAGGGTGTGACATTGATTTTGCGAGCGCCTATCGAGCCATGAATTTGCAGAATACGGCTGCCTATTTTTTTCATCATCGTCGTTAATAAATAGGTTTTCGTAAACTTGTCAGTTTCGATCCGACAGAAAGAAGGCTCAAAAAATATTGCTCCACGAGTAGCCATAGGCAACTACTACTGTACAGTATACATGTATGCACTATGTGTGTCAAGTGCCTATGACATTTATGTATACACGTATTCATTGAACGTACACACACACACACACACAAAAAAACGAGAGGGAAATAACTCAAGTATAAGCGATTAATGATGAACTCGCCATGATCAGACAAACTACATGACAACTTCTAACATCAGCAGAGTTACGGACAATATTTATAGGTTAATAAGTGTGTCTAAATTTCCTGACAGTGACATTTGGTAGTGACATTTGGTTGCTTATCACCACATTTCAAATTGCCAAATAATGTTCAAACATGGTGATTTTTTTTGTGCTAATCAAAATCAAAATGTAAAAATAATATATCTAAGTTAATAATTAATGTGTTATAACCAAGCGCCGAAATTGGCACCAAAATAATTATAGTGACGAAGTGAGGAATTTAATAACAAGTGCAAATTAAATAAGTTGTGTGCACCCAAAACTGTGAGTATAAAAATAATTAATTACAACTCTCTCACATGCAACAAACCCCCTTTTAAAATATAAGTATACTTGTAGAATAATTATTACTTAAAGTGTAAATGAATAATTTAATTAGTAATTGTTTAAAAGTTACATAAATAGTAAAGATTAATGACCCTAAGTACCAACTTTGCCTACCGTCATTTAAAGTTACGCGAGAGTAAGTAGCCAGTAAAATCGGCTTTAATAGAAAAATGAATGCACCAGCCGATCTCTCTGTAAAGTTACCGGCATTTAACCGCTAAACGCCAGTAAGCGAAGGTTGCAAGTCAAAGATGAGAACTTTTCTTGTGATTGGTTGTTGAATCGGAAGTTTATCCAGAACGGGGAAGGACGGGTTATGAAGGTTTGAAACGTCATCCTTTGCTAATAACAATTGAAAAAATAGGCAGTTCGAGCCTTGCTTTGGAATTGTCAAGTAGAAACGTAGAACCGTAGAACCGTGGAAGCCCAGTTGGTTTAGCGGCTGACTGTGGTTTCGGCGGTCCCGGGTTCGATTCCCGGCGCGGGCTCTCGAAAATTTCGATACCGGGGTACTGGTCGTTCCCCCTCGCACAGTGCCTAAGCACCATGAGGGGGACGTAATGCCTGTAGTGCGGTTGACTACAGTTGATTGGGAACAAAAAAAAAAAATAAAAAAACTCCTGATTACCCCTTGACGATCTCTTTTTAGGTCTCAAGACTAGGCTAGGCAAAATTATCAGGTCGCCCCCTGGCAGTTTTGAAGTGGAGAAAGCTGGCAAAGCACAAACGCACTCCAGACACTAAAAAACGATTCACGAAAGATTTAATTCCATGTGAGGTGGATAACTTGCTCAAGCTAAGCTCCTCGCAAAATTTAAAATTCTGTCATCATTGACGCTAAATTAAACGTATGATGTTTGATGATGATGACCTTTTATTACCTGCGTCATGGCTCAATTTCCAACACGTACTTTTTACCTATTGAGTTAAGCCGATCCCCCATAACTGACATCTTCAATTGCGCCTGTAGCCAGGGGTAGTACACCTAGTAATTCGCCAAGTTCTATACCAATTGGAAGACGCGAAAGTGCAACCTCTTAAGACTCCGGTCGAGATGGCATGGATTCGATTTTTTGTTACAAGGTTGTTTATGGATATTGTCACTAAGTTTGTTGGTGCAGATCGAGGTATTGGGGGATACAGGAGGATTTATTTTTTCGCGCGTACACCTAGGTGCGTGTGTGGCCTAGAGCGCGTATGGGCAAAATTTCGATTAAGAATTCCAGCATCAATACTTTCACGAAATAGGACTTTCAAAAAACATCATATCTGTCTTGGTTGAAATCGTCGCATATCCAATTTCGCTGGTGCAAAAGTTTTATAATATTTTCCTGGTCGAATCGGAACCGAGAAGAGAAGCGATGATTCCACAAATGGACTGTATATCCTTATCGATAAAATTTTTCCTGCTCGAAATTTAACATAACATAACTACTTTCATGCGCCAAATGCAATACTTATTGCGTAGAATGTTTACCGAAATTCTGACTAAAGGGAAGTATTCACACTCATCTGTTTCTTTTTTAAAAAAATGACAATGACTCGTTCAACCTCCCATAACGAAATCCAGCTAAAAATGTGATTTTTAAGGCTATTTGCGTTTCTCGAGTTTGACTGGTGTTGGAACGCACGAAAGCTATTTTTGCAATTACGTTTCACCCCCCCCCCCCAAACCCCTCCCCTCCCCGCAAAGCTACCTTCCGTCAGTGGCTATATTAAATTTATTTCATTCTTTTGCGGTTGCCGCTTGCTGTGTGTTCCAATATTTGGATTGATGTAAATCCATAGACAATGCAGATTCGGTGGCTCTAGATAATGCGGCGTTGGGAGAGAGATGAGAGAGGCCACGGTTTTTGGATTCTCGAAATAAATGAAATAAAAAGTATTGTCCCCGAGGCGCAAAAGTCACATTTTGACAGTCACAGTCACAAATCCTGAACATAAAAGTTCAATCAGAAGACCGAAAGAGACACAGCAGAGCTTCAGGCGAACGTCTTAATACTTCCTTTTGTTGCATCTTAGTTGATTTTAAAAGTGGCCATGGCATATTTTGAAAGGATGGCATTCCCAGGATTAAAGCAACGCATATCTGATACAACCTAAGAACAATAACGCATAACAGAACAGGTAAAAGAGACAACATTAAAATAAATCGAGAAAATCAATAATTGTTCTGGATATATTGCAACGGCTGTTTGTAATTGAACAACTGAACTAAAATACTTTTGTGCTATTTGATCCTATCTAAGTCCTAGTTTAACAGGTTCTGCATGGTTTATTACCTTTTTCTAGTGGATCGCTATCAACAAAAAACATTTGATTGTGCTAAACTAGAGAAATTACCTGAAAGTCCCCGTCATGTCAGCGCAATGTTTTTCAAATATGTCAAAACCCCGTTCCCTCACGTGTCCCATCAATGATGTAACAACATTAGTATCTAATTTATTTTATAGTTTTTTCAAACAATTTAAATATCTGATCTGTTTAAAAACACAAAAGCATTTTATTCCGAATTAGTTAAATAGCTGTCTCAGGAGTTAAACGTTTTACAAATAGAGAATATGGAAATATGTCTAGTAACAAACGATAAACGCACACGATATTCCGTTTTTCGTTTACATTTTTGACATTTTGAAAAATTTGAATTTTTACGTGCTATAATAACGTCATGGAGTGGTGCCTCAACATGTTTTTTTTATATTTAAAAATTTGGATTTTCAATCGTTTGTCAATTGTTATGTTAAATTGAAAAAGAAGCATTTTTAAAATATCTATTTGATTATTTTATGCTTTTAAAATTATTTTATTTTATTTTTATATTAAAAATATTATTCCGATAATAGCATGTGGTATGGTGTGTTTGGTTGGAACTGTTATTATATGGTTTGCTTGGCTGGAGCTGTTATCTGGTTTGCTTGGTTGTCTCGTGAAATCGACGACGTCATGTTTTTGATGTGGAGACATCATTTTTTAGTTTGAAGCGAAAGGAAGATTATCCAAAATTTGGTAGCGGATGCTTATATCTATTTCTATTTGATTATTTTATGCTTTTAAAATTGTTACTTTATTTTATTTTTATATTAAAAATATTATTCCGATAATAGCATGTGGTATGGTGTGTTTGGTTGGAACTGTTATCTGGTTTGCTTGGCTGGAGCTGTTGTCTGGATTGCTTGGTTGTCTCGTGAAATCGACGTCGTCATGTTTTTGATGTGGAGACATCATTTTTTAGTTTGAAGCGAAAGGAAGATTATCCAAAATTTGGTAGCGGATGCTTATATCTATTTCTATTTGATTATTTTATGCTTTTAAAATTGTTACTTTATTTTATTTTTATATTAAAAATATTATTCCGATAATAGCATGTGGTATGGTGTGTTTGGTTGGAACTGTTATCTGGTTTGCTTCGCTGGAGCTGTTGTCTGGATTGCTCGGTTGTCTCGTGAACTCGACGACGTTATGTTTTTGATGTGGAGTCGTCATTTTTTAAGTTTGAAGCGAAAGGGAGATTATCCAAAATTTGGTAACGGATGTTTTATTATGTTATATTGAAAATCGAGATCTGAAATTCCGTCGCTAGCGAATTGTGATGGCGTACTATCGGTATGTTAAATTTTATGCAATTTCATTGAGCCGTTCGAGAGTTAGTCTCTGGACAGGAAAATCAAAATCTCTGTTTTATAATATAAAATTAGCTAAATACAATTATGCAGCAATACAATAATTTTGAATCTGTCCTGGGGTCGATTAATTCCGTTGTGTTTCATCATTTGCAAACCAAAATGAGCTGCTGTTTTTCAAACTTTTCGTCTAGCAATGGCCAATAGGTAACTCTGACCGATATTTTCTTTAGCCAGTTGTGCAGTACAATCCCAAACGAAATGTGACAGAGATTCTTTTATCGCGTATTTTATGGTCAGTTCACCTATGGCGCCGGCACTACGCGCAGACATTTAATTTGCAGGTTATTACATAGTTTTTCACTTGAAAAATAACTGGGCCGTTCAAGTGCACTAAAAACTTGCAATGCCACACACAACACGGTAGACAACTTTAAGGCAAAAGCTGCACTGCCAAAAGCGAAAATAAAAAAAATTGAGTCAAGAGTGACACTAGAATAACATCGTTAAAGTCAAGGCTGACCAACATCACCTTAAGACCATAGACATACGTGAACGCACTTCGAAAGAGAACAGTAGAACAATATATAAAATTAAATTCAGCGTGACCATTACCTTTGGAAATAGAACGATTAACAATCAATTCCATAAACGGAAGCTACGAACACCAGGTGACGTTGACTTCCTCTAATCGCCAAATCCAGCAGTTCCGTCACCGAGATCTGGTTCTCAGGAAGTTATGCCCCCCTCCTCCCTCAAATAAAAGGGCAGTAAACTACAGACAAGTCAAGTAAAAATAGTTTTTCTTTTGGTGTGTACCCTGCGAGAGCGTACAGTAATGAAGTAAAACAACAACAGAGATCTACGGAATTGTAAAAAAAAAATTGCTCTCCAAAAAAACACAGAAACAGCCGCAGGACGCCAGGGCCGTAAAACAAAATTCGCTTTCTATATACTGCCTGCAACGAGGCCCCCCCCGGCAAATTACTCAACGATATCATCTGGAGGCTCAATTGCACGCCAGATAAACGCTTGCAATCATCGGACGTTCCATGGTTGGACGGATCCACGTCACGGCCACTGGACTTCCATCTTTCTCTCCAGTTTTTCATGGCACATCCTCCGCGGACCTCCTTATAATAGAAACAGCCGCGCATATACAAGGGACAGAAAGTGCGGCCACTTGAACTTGCGGCTAATTTCAAGTCTTGGAATTTCGACGAGGGGGCGTGTAACAGACACAAAAATGGGAGTGTATCAACAGAGGGCGCGCCTCACGTTTAAGCGCCGAAAAGTCCGTCTGCCTAATGAACAAGCATAGGCATGTTGCCCTTGAAACAGAATAATGGTTACAGCGAGCAAGGCATCAAGACCTACAATCTGACCCAATTACAATTACAAATTTGACCCGCAAGCAGCCCCCAGGAGAGGGGCCTGTGGCGGGGTCGAAAGACCAGTTAGGGACAGAAATGGATTTATTTTAAAAGGCTCTGGATTTGAGACTACGTCAGGCAATTCCACTGTCTACACACTCTAGGGAAATAGGAATTAAAATATGATGCAGATGTTCATTGAAGCTCGTTCACCATTCTAGTGTGGTCCCTTCTTCTACTTCTATTAGGAGCTGGGCACATCCAGAGTCCCCG
>JAQGBY010008993.1:0-10063 GCA_034698785.1 Mycogona germanica
TAGACAAATGGTATCGTTCAAATATTAGAAATCTAGTTTCGTTTGTTTATAGGAAATTTATTTTAATAAAACGATATGTCCTACTTTTGTGAGTGCCTACGAGTTCTTTTTGACACTCAGAAATCAACGCAGATCAAAATTTTGATTTTATCTACATTAGTTGTGTTCAAAAACATTTTCCCATTTTCAAAACTAGTGAGTATGTAGCTTGCAGCTACTGGATCAGGTAGTCCAAAGTCGTTCACACGTTTTGCCAATTTCGTAAAATAAAATATACAGAGGCTTCTTTTAGCAGGAAAGTGCCGCCCTACACGCAAGGAGACTGTACCGTGTGTAGGTGTTTCTTGTGAATCGAATCCGAAATTATTCCTAAAAAAGATGCAACCACCCTGTATAAGTAAACCGCCGCAAAGTAGTATCTTTTGAGAGAGATACGTCAAGTGTGCATCGTATACATGGTACATGAGCGCCCTGCGCGAGACAAAATAAATGCGATTGTAGTAACACCACTGTATTCGCCAGATAGAATTGTAGTGGATATATACATGGGCGACGTTAGTCGTCGCGCGCTGCCTATAATCATGTCACGTCGGGAATTAAAATGCAAATTCGATTCCCGACGTGAATGGATTAAAAAGCGAAGCAACACTTGCGTCGAACTGGTGGTGGGGGGTTAGAACTTCGCGTATTGTCGTTGCTAGTACTGACACGGTGCCAGTTTGAATGAGTTAAATATTAGGATAGTCAGTGAAATCGAAATGGATAATGGAAATATTTGCAGACCGACAACTGCCGATTTTAATTATGACGAGTGGGGGGTTGGATGCGCGTGTACCGGATGTTCTGTTTTTAGGTTATCGCATTTAATGCGGTCCTCTGTTGGCGCTACAGAAAAGCTTTGACTTACGTGGCAGTTTCTTTAGATAGTTTGACATACCATGAGTATATTTCTCTTAAAAAATTTAAAATATCGAGTTATTTAAAATTCACTGTAGTGTAATATCAACTACAGGAGTTTCTGTACCACTCTTGGTGCTTAGACACTATATGAGGGGCTCATCTCCTTAGTTACACAACTCTTGACACCTATCTTTTACACATATCACAAATATCTGATAACCTGCTCAACACGTCCTATTTCTATTATTACTTTATAAAATTTTCTATACGTGAATTCCTTTTTTTCTTTCCCAATGCATATTTCCGTGTGTTTGTGCATATTTAAAATGTACTTTTATCTGTTCCTGTTTTTGATGGAACACACCCACCAGTAAATATTGTTCTTTTTTCTTTCGTATCTTATATATATTTTTTGAAGTTGTTCCTCCCCAGTCACCCCTTTTCCGTTTCTTTTCAAGTCCTCCAACCATCCATCCATCCTCTCGACCTTCGCTTGCTCCGCGAAAACTAAAGAAAAGGGGCGACCAACCTTTTCACCACTGTGTTCGGAGAGCGTCAGACGTTTTTCTCATTTCTCCTAGTTTCGACATCTGTCAAAAGGCGTCTTTTGTCGGAGCCCGGGTCCCCCCCCTATACACATTGTGAGTGGGTGGGTGGGTGTGTGCCAATGCCTTTCGCCTGCGCTTTTGCGCCGTCCCAATGCGCGACTAAAGAAATTGAATACGTTGATCGACGTCGCAGAAATGAAATAGTTTCCGGCTAATGTTGGGTCAAAGGTGACATTATTATTATTCGATCAGAATGCCGGACGGCGGCGGTGCTGCAGAAAGAGGGAGAGGAAATCTGGGTCGACAGAGCGAGAAAAAAAAGTAGAAGAAAAAGGAATGATGCGGGGAAGCATCCTCATGAAACCCGATGACGTCTGCGATCTGGCTCTCCCTTTTTTCGTTTCACTATTGAATTAAAATTTATTACAAATGCGCAGAACGTTTATGTAATGTAGATAGGCGGTCGTCGAGGTGATGTGGCGTGAACCACGTTGTGACGACAATGTCGAGAGTAACCTAATATTTCGAAGCTGCGGCGATATCGTTTATTTTGTAGATATGCATCGGGGCTCATGAAGTTGCAGTTCGATGCGAACACTATAGCTGCTAACGGAAAATGTTTATTTTTCCAATATCGCACATTTACGAGTGTAATATTGCCCGGCAGGGATATGCCACACAATGCTTTTTCGGTATTCTTGGTGTCAACATTGGCTGATCATAAAACCTGGGGCGGTGCTGGGCCGATAGGAGGGGTGTGGGTAGTAAGGGAGTCGATGGTTCGACCCCCCTCCACAGCATATTTCATAACCCCGTGCGCCCATCCCCATATTAGCATTACTAGATTTTGTTGGTGAACAACCCCTCACCCACCCACTGCTTAACCCCCCTATCCCCCAACCGTCTTGTGAATGCGGCTTGAAAGCGGAAAAGATTCATTTTCTGTCGAAAGTGGCACTGACATCGCCTCCGGCCCCGGCAAGGCAACTGTAGCAAGTTGCGGTCACACGTATATAGCCCCTCCACCAATATACATGTAAATAGTGACGTTAGAAAAAAGCGGGATGAGGGGGTGTGTGCTGGAGGTGTAGGGGCGTTTAAATGGTATTGGTGAGGGGAGCGTTTACACTCCAAAACAAAATGACAGATCACCTACGGTAACAGCAACAAAAGCATAACACTCACCCCTTTTTAATGTATCGAACTATGGGTGGTTAGGGCTTATGAAATGCTGTGTTGACATTGCTTCCGTGCACCTGCTGCTACCCTTTTGGAGACACTCGCTAGTATTTAAATATACTTTGACATCATTTCTGTACTCGTTTAGCACTCTGTATTCGATTTAATTCGAAATTTGATGATAATACAAATGCCCCATGTCATCGGATTTGACAAAAATAGGATGCAAAGCAATTTGATTAGTTTTTTTTCTACGTGATTCTTGTTTTGCTATGTCTTTGGGTGGTATTCTTCTAAAATATTATCAAGGAAGTAGTACCGGGTCTCATGAGGGTTGATTGAAGCAAGCAATCACACTCCTATTATGGACGGCTGTGTTCAAGTATTGGGTCGCACACGTTTCGAATAAATAAATGGGTAAAGCTTTTTGTTCGTCACTCAAGTGTACACCTACTGGTTTTTTCTCTACAATATTTAACACCGTTCATCGTGCTGTGGGCGTTGGTTTCGTCGTGCATTCTCTCAATACCGCGACCTACATTTGTTTGCTCAAATCTCATCTGATGCTGACTAAAGAATAGCATGAACGTAGTGCTTCTAGAGGAGAAACAAGATCTCAGGAGGAATTTCTGAGCACCCGTACATTTTGTTCAACACACCAATGTCACACTTTGTGTATGTATGCGGGAATGCAATACCTACTTCGTTTTTTCGTTCTTATACTGCAACTGTAAAGTGCCGTGTTAGAGAGAGAGCCCTGCATGAAATTCTCCAAACAAATCTGCGATAGTAATTTTAAGAAAAATTGTATCGTCTTGTTGGAAATTACAGCCATATTTGATGAAATATTTGAAGCAAAGAAACGTTAACTCTTTTCGGCATTGTCATTTGGAAATTGCGATTTTAAAAAAAAAATGTGTTTCGAGAATTTTTTGGTCATCTCTCTTGTGAACGATTGGTGGCACTTCCTTGAAACGTCGTCACCTTCACACGCCATTTGTTTGCGATGGAATTTCGAGATGATTCGTTCTCTGGTGATCGTGAAAGCGCCCGCCAATGGCGCGCCCGATTGCTAAAGATTAGACGAGCTCGCGTCGATTTCTATTTACGCGCTTGTCACATTTCCAATATCGCCCATGTGTTTTCTGGGTGTGTCAGCCGTGATCTAAGAGGTGGGCTGGCAGTTTTCCTTACACTTAGATGTAAGACAAGCGTGCGCACACTTAGATCGATTCCACGATTTCCTCTAAAACGTAAGACTCGCCGTTCGATTTAGTTTGCCGAATTGTTGCTCTCTGTATGTCGCATACAACGTTATTTGTGTTTAAATCTTTTCTTCGTATGCGCAATCAATACGGCTAGACTCAAGAAGCATATTCACATTTTTGAAGATCGCGGTTGCTTTCTAGAGATGCAGCTCGAATGGTCAAATGATCTTAATAGTAAAACCCGACGCTACTCGAGCGCATGAGGTTTTTAGATTCCAGCTCTGGTACTGCTAATGTTGCGCCGTGCATGGTGGACCTCCTTAACAAATATCTCCTAGTCGTAGGCCATCAGTGATTGCTCTGGCGCTTTGCAGGTTTGCCGTACTCCGGGGTGTTTCGCTTTAATGGCTGCCCTCGCTCTGGCCTCTGCCGACTGCTTCGTGTTAAAAGTCGCGGGCGTCTCCGTGATGGCTTTGATTTTAGGGTGTTAACGTTATTAAACTTTGAAATTGAACGTTGTGACGTTCTACGACCCGTCGTAGCGCTGTTGGTTTATCGACGGACTGTGGTTCGGCGGTCCCGGGTTCGATTCCCGGCGCGGGCTCTCGATTATTCGGTCCTGGGGTACTGGTGAAAATGTGCCTCACATAGTGACTAAGCACTGAGAGGGGTACAGAATCTTCCTGTTGCACTTCAGTAGAGTAAAAAAAATTGACCCATCGAATATGACAATTTTGGGCAATATGATAACTACATAATCCTGCATCCTTATTATTGAGACATCGTTGACCTTCACGGCTAGTTAATGTAGAGGTACTGTAAGCACGCCCGTCTTCGTTGGGCACCTTGGATGATGTGTCAAGAAAATGTAAGAATTATAGTTATTTTATTCTCTACTCTATGTATCTGCGTTGAGTTTGTAAAACATATATTGCAATTTGGACTCCATCTTCACAGCTCCAGTTACAAATGGAAATATGTTTGCTTTGTTTATGGTGACGAAGAGCATGTCTGAAATTCTGGAGTACCGTAAAGCATTTTGCCTGTTCTTTTAGAAATAGGTTGGGGGGTCCCTTAACCGACTTCATTCATACGGCGTCACGTCTAGTTAATCTCATTTCGCTGCCCGGGTCGCGCCACCTCCACCGACATCCTCCTCCCTCTTTTCCCTTTTCATCCGCTTTCATGTTGCTCGATGGCCGTCGATCTGGAGGATGACCTTGCAACGCCAACGCCACCAGTGGCAATTCGAGTGAACGAGAGACACGCTCGAGCCTCGCTCTGGTGCCAACCCAATCTACTTGTCGAGTTATGCCTGATGAGATTTCCGGGCTGCTGATGCAGTGACAGATTTCTCGGCGAATTTTTCCTCCCGCGCCGGCTGCGGCTGTTATTCACCGCGCCCCATGGAAATTGAACTTGAAAAGCAATTTCTCTCGGTAATTTTTTTTTCTCGTCTTGCCGCGTTCCGCTGCCGAGCAGCAGAGTCGGGACACGTCATTTTCACTACTCCATCTCGCTTTCGCAGTGGCATATATATTTTTCGGAAATTCGTTTTCTGCAAACTGCTCTAAAGTGTTTCGAGCAGTTTTCCTTCCAGGCGACTTCGGATGCAACGAGACCCCTCCGGCTACACACTCTCCCACTCTAAATGTGAATGCATTATACAATCTGTGAGCAGTAAATGCCATTGGATAACTCTATCCTGTACAGAATCTTCGTTACTTGCTGTATCCCCCCCTAAGACCCGCAACTATAACTTGTCACTGTTTCTTGGGTTTTAATGAAATTGTACCCAAAGTTCCGGTAATCGAAGGACACTCAAACCGCCTAACCGTAGGCCAATCCACCTGTAGTGCTGCACTACATACTCGTAGTTTTGAGGGAAATTATTTTACCCTCTCGGTGCTTCAGCTGCAGCACAATTCGAGGGACACTTTATACCGGTGCCCCGGGTTTCGAATAAAGGAAAGTCAGTGCCTAAAACCGAACCTTGAGCCGTAGCTACTGGACTTCGAGAAGTCACTTTTCAGTTCAGAGTACGTGTTCACCTAGGTCTCAGGAGGATAATTGACGACGTGTTGCGTTCTCTACATGGGCTGACGATTCCGCTTCCGTTCGAGCGTCTTAAAGAATTTCGGTTTATTCATTTTTATGGAACAGGCGCAGCAAATTATTCGCGAACTGTTTCGCCGGAAATGGTGTCTTCGTATCGGCAACAGTGGCGCATGATTACAAAGGGGTTGCTATTCGATTGTCGTCGACCTTGGTGTCATTGAAATAGTACGTTTTACACTGAATGAATAGCAACCCTGTCGACTACGTGGAAAATTATTTGAGGAACATGAAAATCACCTTCTTTATTCGGTTAGGTTAGATAAAAAAATCTCTTACATTAGCGGAAATACAGAATTCAGAAAAACAAGGCGGCGCCAATTTCGTGTAACGATTTTTCTCGGCGTAATCGAATTTTCTCTGGCATTTTAAGTAATTCAGATTTGGTGAGCACCCGAAGAATAACAAAAAGAAAAACCATCGCGCATCCGAAATAAATTGCAAGGTTTGCCATTTAATATTCATAGTGGTTTTTATATGATGAAATTATTGATGTTTCTCTTTTCGGAGATGAAAAAAGAGAATTGGCAATCTCGAGAGGTACCCGAATATCGTTAGATAAAGCCAAGTAAAAAAGGCCTATTGTCGAATGACTAAACTGGGCCGATCTTATTTATGAAGAACTGAATTACAGCCGTACGTCATGTGGTGCGCTAGATTGCCGATCTTGGCTTGTCGCTTTTCTCCCCGCCTTGTTCCCCATTCGTTCTGCTTTGCTATAATTTGTGTCGGTTCACAAGATGTCATAATCCAGTGTTTATTGACTCCAGGTTATCCATTTACTTTGACATTCTTCGATTGGCATTGTGCTAATAACTTCACATTCGGATACACTAAATCTTGGAACGCACAGAGCGTTAACCGTTTGGCGTCTGCGCCTAAGAGTTACTGGTGCCCTCTGGTGACGACTCAGAGAATCAGTTTGTTTGCTGAATTTGTGCTGAAGTAGATCATTGATTCGAACAAGAATTATCGAGGCACAAATTCTCACCCGTTACAATTTTGCGTATTCATTTAGAGAAGTAAGCGCCACTTGTGGCGACAGATGCAACCCTGCGAAATGGCGAAATGTGCGTCATCTGGTGTTAAGGCATAGCACCCATACCTCATTTTTCATTTGATCGCCCGTAGTCATTTGGTTTTTATTTGGAAGCATAGTCTGAATAGTCATTTCGAAGCTCTTCGAATGAAGGGTTTTGGGAATTTTCCAATTTCAACTCTCTGTTCTAACTCTTGGCATCGATATATTATTTTCAAAGATCTTCGAAATTTCTAATAAAAAATAGATGCGTTGTGTGATACTTTGTCGTTTGGATGGACTTAGATGAGAAAAAGAAAGGAAAGAAAAAAAGGAAATGGCCGCACTTCGGTGATAAATCCTTGTCTCTTGCCAACATCTACGCTTTTCACGCCTACTGGTAATTATTCTGGACAGTCATGACGTTTTCGCTGTGGAATTTAGATCATTGAATGGCAACTTGCCACGTCCGAGCGCCGAGCGCGGAATGGTCAAAGCGTAAATCGTCTTAACAGGTCTGGACACCCTAAACCTCTTCCGCGTAGCGTATATCGATTTACCTATAGCGAATGAAGTCAATTAATCGGTTATAACTCGCTTGATGTGATTTTTGATATATCCATGGTAGTGGCTGTTTATGAGATTCGCTTTAAAATATTCTCCATACTAAATTTTCAATACTTCCAACCGTTGCAATTATTTTCTAGCTATGGTCTGCATGCTCTGGCCGATAGAACAATCGTTAAATCATTCCTGTCAATTTTAATCACTATAATTTCTTCTTCTTTCCGTCAAAAGGAATGTCACAGCCGCATAGACTAAATGTCATCGTGAGAATTATAAATTATTTTCGATATGGTCAGCAAGTGACCTGTAAGCTTTGATAACGTCTGCAGCAAACCCCATTATTTGTAGTGATGACGAATAGATTTTCCTTATACCGTTGACTGTTTAACAAAAAAATAATGTCGTCTATCGTCAGATGGTGCTAGGCAAGTCTGAACGATTATGAGCAGTTAAGAAAAGCCACTAACATTGAATAATAATTGTGTGTGGATCTGATATACCGTTCACTTTATTTTTCTCGGTCTGCAGTGTTTGTGGGATGTATTTATTATTGGATTGTTTTGTTAACAGTGAAACCATTTAGATTTTAAATTATTACGCGGTACTAATTTATTTTTATGTGGGTGGCGCTTTCTAATAATAAATTAAATTAAATTAATCTGTGGGCATTCATTTATTTATCAAATAAAGCATTGTTGTCTTTAGTTGTGTTTTTTTGGCAGCTCATTTTTGACGCTGGAGCGTCAGGAGAGCTTGCCTTATGCATGTGGTGACCACAGTTGCTTTTTCTTCTTTATTTGTAATATTTTTCTTACTCGCCACATTGAATAATAATAAAAAATTTAAATACTGCAACGAAACAACTGATTTTCCGGAACTCCACCAGAGTCCCAGCTGTCTCATTCATAGGTCACACAACTTTGTTTAAACCTTTGGGAAATAGAACCACTTGAGAAAAGGCGGACTTGTCATGTCAGGTTTTAATGGCTCCATAAACAAATGTCGTATTTTTGAATAGATGAAGTGTCAATCGACCGTCCCAGAAATACGCTTTCACGGCGTCTATTTAATTTCCCCGCCATCAATTTCTGCTTAGAGCCTGGTCGTCTCCACTGTACAATGAATTTTTCATTGAGGCACACACACACACACACCACCGCAATTTTTTTCTTCGTTCTTCGTCTTGAGATGGTTGATGAGCTGCTAGCAGAGAGTGGGAAAGTTATTCGGTCTCGTCTTCGATCGAACAGCATGATGAACGCTAGGCGATATTTAATCGTGGGGTTAATGGCCTCGCAAAGCTGCCTGCCTGTCTTCGCCTGGGCGCGGGGGTGTTGTTTTTAGGGCGCGCGTTGTTGCGTGTGTCTGAGCGCTAAATGACGCGCTCGCATTGCGGGGGGTGGGGTGGACTGGAGGGGAGGTGGAATAAAAAGAGTTGACTAGGAAATGGGGGCCGGGATCTGGATCTGGGGAGACGTTGGCGTTAGGTTTTGTTTGCGCCTGTGTTTCCGGGTCGCCCGATGCTTCTTGCTTTTACGACCGGCCTTGCCGCGATTAAGGGTCATTTGCATCGAATCTGCTATTCCCAAATCGGGAGACTGAGCGGCGCCGGTTCTTCTTCATTAAGTCGGTAGTTCCGTTACGCGTTCAGTCTCACGCACTCAATGTCACCTTAGAACTAGCTGTGTCTTGTCTATTTTGACAACAATTCTGGGACTACTAAGTGTTACAAAATTGCGACTCGTCGTAGCCCAGTTGGTTTAGCGACTGACTGTTGTTTTGGCTGTCCCGGGTTCGATTCCCGGCGTGGGCTCTCGAAAATTTTGATTCCGGGGTACTTGTCGTTCCCCCTCGCACAGTGCCTAAGCACCATGAGGGGGCGTAACGCCTGTAGTGCGGTTGACTACAGTTTATAGGAAATTTAAAAAAAAATGGATTTGAGCTAATATAAAGAAATATAGAAAAGTACCTAATCCAAAAATATTCTAAAAGGTCTAAAAGATTTGAAATAGAAACAGAGATTGAAAGTGTTGTATGGAAATTGTAATGTTTAAAAAAAGCATCTTGTATCAGAGGGGTACAGAATCTTCTTGTTGTTCCTGCTGTTCCTGTTGTTTCACTTCAGTGAATTAAAAAAAATCAGTGGTCGAGCCGTACTAGGCACGAGTAACCTGTCAAAAACTGATAACAAATACTAATGACTAAGAAATCGGGTAAATTTAAACCGTGTCGTTGAGTTCTTCACATCTACACGCCATTTACAGAATACGAGAATCATCAATGCATGTACATACGCATGCACAATGCATGTGCATTCATGTACGTGGACTTGTGAATTTGCCTAGCCTTGGCGAAATCGTAAAATGGTAGTACCCGTCTCTTACTTTACTCATTGTTATGGTGGCAACGAGTAGCCAGCCTGGAGACTTGGTAAAAAAAATTGCAGGCTTTTATTCTACGTTGATTGGACTTTTGATTTGGTCAAGGCTTTTAATTCGCATTGCCTGGAACCTTTGTCCGGAATGTGT
>JAQGBY010008994.1:0-10062 GCA_034698785.1 Mycogona germanica
ATTTTATTTCTCTTAATTTTTCCACATCTCAAAAGACAATAAATGTCTTAAAAATGAGACCTTTTTTTAAGTGTGTAGTAGCATGAATTTGAGGCCATAGGTCATATACCTTTTTGTTTCATACTTTAGGCATTCAATATATCGAGATAATAGACAGCCACAGGAGTAATTAGCTATTCTTCTCTCCAAAAATGGTCTTCAAATAGTTTAGTTGATGGTCCGGAGTAAAATTGATATGAGCACGTCTAAAAGCTGGTGTAATGTCATTTCGTTTCGATTTTCTCCCGGTGTACAACGAAAGTGCTACTTGTTTGTACTACGCATGACGTGTCTGCAGGAAGGAGGGGGCGGGCGACGTTGAAGGACTCTTGTCCGAAAGCGCAGTAGTACCAACACGTGTGCACCTTTTTGGCCTTAAACGAACCCACCACTCACGCACGTTCAACCCATAGACCGTAGTAATGGAGACGACTCTAAATCTTCTGTGTATATATATATTCTCTTGTTCGTATTGACTCGACGTCTTAAAGACTTACGCAGCGCTAGCAAGTTTGCTCAATATTGTTTTTCTGACAATTCCCGAAAAGTGGCACACACATGCATGCACATCTGAAGGGCCGGGATATTCTTATTGACAATGGATTGGGTGAAATTACTGCACTTAGACTGTAGAATGCGAGGCGAAATCATATTTTACAGTCCATCATTGAATTGAATGCCAATAGTCTGTATGCTACGACCAGCAACCTAACCCAACTGCAGAAAATATTAATTCAAAAAGTTTGGAGATTGGAGGACACAATCTAAAGTCAGCGACAAGTCTCTTTATAAAGCAATAAATTTTATTAAAACTTCACTTATTACAAATCATTATTGTAAACGTGTAAGAAGTGAAGTTTCTGTAAAATTGTTTTATAAAGAGACTTGTCGCCGACTTAAGATGGTGTCCTTCAATCTCCAGACTTTGAATTTATACTATAACTTCATCGGCGTCTTCCCACAACTATTAGAAAATATTAAAATGTACATATTTTTTTAATTTGACCGCACATAACTGAACTTAAGTCTTCATATTCGATCGTTTCAATAGAACGGCGCTAGTAACGTTTACTCGCCGATAGTCCAATAGTAATCAATAGTTCTCTGATCATCGATCTCACTACACGAGATGTCATTCGATAGCATGTCGCAACTTGTTGATAGCATGTTGCAACTTTTAGTGGCGGCAAAATCGAGTTCATTTTAATGCACTGAAATGTCTATACCCTATTGCTGAATCGGCCAATGTCTATACTACAATACATTATGTGGCAGCATAAAAACAAGAAATAAATTCAGTGCAAAGTCCAAACGCGTTCGACACCTTCCCAAGGAGGGCGCGCGCGCTTAACAACGTCGAGTGATTGGCACACCATTGTTTTTCGCGAAAGATTGATTTCTCCTTTGTTAGAAAAAGGCAAGCGGCGAATACGAGGATCACAAGCACGGTCACCGTCGCCTTCCCCGTATAGGCTTTAAGCTGCTGACGAACGTGGCGCCATCTTACGGGGGGGGTCACATCACAGCCCCCCCGATGATGCCAAACATACATTTTCGATTATCTCATTTTTATGAATTCAGAGAAATCCATCTTGGATGTATTAAGTAAGGAACATGGCGCACTGCGGCTCCTCCACACCAGTTGTTCCAGAAAGTGATAAAGCAGAGACACCGGGCGTCCTCCAAGTGAGGGAAAATGGTCCACCACCACCGATCCCAGTCGCTGGCGTCGTGAGAAAGTGCTCGAGCCAGACGTCTTTGTGGAAAAACAAAAAATATATATTGTCGTGTTGGGGGAGGAGGAGGAGGGTGGGGTGGGGTGTACGGTAGGAGGCAAGTGGGGACTCGCAGGTAGCGAGGGTGAGGGAGGGGGGGGGTAAACCGATGAGAGCGAGAATGAACGGATCGGTTGCAGTCGGTGGGGGTCAGTGGACAGCAAACGAGGCTCGTTCGAAAAGTTCTTCTATTCCGAGTCAGTGCCAATAAGGAATATGGGATGGGGGGGGGACATTTAAATTTTCCATTCAAGACAGCTTACTTCAACTGTATCATGCTTTTCTATTTTTTTTTCTACAAATTTACAAATTATGCTGTACCGTCAATTTCTGAAAGTAAAAATGGTGTCACAAGCCTGTGACAGAACCGATTTAGTCACACAATTTATTTTAATCAAATGACAGAGCTGCTGCAATTTATTCCGATTCGAATTTGTGCCGTATTGACATGCCCTACATCAGGAGTTGAGATAAAATGCGAGTATTTTCGGCAGAACAACAGCTTGTTGTGTCCCCAATTGTGTTTTTTTTTTTTTTTTTGGATCGCCGATATATGGGAAAATTCTGGGAAGCCAAGTGTTGCGGTTTTAATATGGAGCAAGTGCGCTTAGGCGTGCATGCTCTCGGAGATAGGCAGATATGGAAATTTATGACTGCAGCGACCCCTACATGGCCAATCGTGGATATGTGGTCACCCGATCGTGACCAGCTGCGCGAAATGTAATATCGGTCAGAATAGGGGCAGTGGCTGCCGCTTAGGAAACTTCAACCCTAAGAAAAGTGTGCTAAACATGCGCAATGTGCATCAAATGACGTCGAATGTTATTCTCTTCGTTGTGACGTCACCAATTTCAATGGCCTTTAAAAGTTGAGAGCATTTGCTATTATTCGTAACGTCGTGCAAAACAAACTTGATTAACAAAACAAGCTTTGACGATAAATCTCAAAAGATTACCTCGCCCGTTACGATAAAGACTAGTCACGGTTCAGATTACTCAAGACAAAATACTTTTTTTTATTGATTGTTGAATAGTTTTAACAGCTAAATCCCAATTCACCGTTAGGAGCGCTGTGTGTGTTATGTGCTTTCAAATCGTTTCCGACCTCTGGTGAACCTGTAGATAAAAACTCTCAAAATGGTTAATGGACGATTGACTGAAAATCTATCGATATTATAACGATTTTCCCAGAGTGTGTCGAAAGTGGAATAGCCTAAATGAGTCTCAAGTCAAGAGCCTGTTAAGATAGGACAACAACCACACCTTTGTCCTTAACTGGTCATTTGACCCCCGCCATAGGTCCCATCCGGGGCTGTTTGTGGGTACATATTGTAATATTGTAATTGCAATTATTCTCCGATCATCGATTCTAGAAAACCGTAACCGACTGAATTTCTGGAACGCCACAAGAGGTCGCCCAAAACTGTCGCCCATGTCATATTCCTAAGCGTAATATATTTATTTGCGACGTTGAAGTAAACTGAGAAGCAAAAAAATGAATGAATGTCTTATTGTGAAAAAGAAAGTGTCGACGAAAGAATATGTGAACTCTTTGAACACTCCTCGATATTTATTTTTCAGCGACAAGCCTGAGGGGAGTCCACGCAAGCCGACGACCACGTTAATAAAATAATGGTGCCAGCCCCATGTCCTACCTGTATATATGATCGGAGAACAAGCGTTCAACGTGTCCATTGTTTCGCCAATCGACCAAATTAACTGCCAATCAAACGCGAAGTAAGTGGCATTTTATGTGATTTTGTATGTAGACGCGAGGAAGCACGAATCATGAATGCGCTGTAGTCGTTTCGCGTAGGCCTATTTATCGGGTCACTTGGTGTCGACATTGTCTATATACGACCAAATTGGATTGATGTTTTTATAGGCCAATATGTAGTCGATCATAATTACCATATATTGATTGCATACCAATTCAAACAAACAAAAAAAATTGTCTGCTTGTTGTGATATAATGAACATGGTCATACTATCTTTAAGTGCTCTCACGTTTACAACGGTTGTAAAAATTAGCCTAATTTATGAATTAGCGTTTGCGCATGCGCTGTTGTGCGAAATGTGAAGCAGACCTAAGAAAACATAGTTTCTAAATGAATGGTAATTTCGGTTTGTGTCTAATTGGTTAAGTACTGAAACGTTAATATTCCTTCACAATATAATATCGACATTTCAAATATTTCTTTAAATGTCATGTCATGTCATGAATCACATGTCATGTCATGTCATAAATCACATGTCATGTCATGTCATAAATCACATGTCATGTCATGTCATAAATCACATGTCATGTCATGTCATGAATCACATGTCATGAATCATATAAAATGTGATTCTAAATAAAATTTTGGTTACATTAAAATTTTAAGTTTCATGAAATTCAGCCAAACGCCAAGCCAAGTCAAAGTAAATATCTCAACGATTTTGCTTTGTCACTTCTGCTGAGGCATGAATATATCTTAAGTTTTGTTCTTTTAACCCTTTAACCCTTTAATCGGTTAATTAATTTTTCGCTCTATCCAATCATGTGCTTTGCATTTCTCTGTGATTAGTAGATTTTTGCCACGATTTTTTTGAAAAGTGAAAACGCGTTATGTCGCCATTTCCGGTGGTATGCGGATTGGCATGAACGCTTACAGTCGTCTTGATAACAGAGTTTCATTTCCTTAATGCTGGTCGATTTAAAGCGATTGACTGAAAATACTATTTGGAAATCTAGAATTCTTGGTCGTGGAACGTTTCATTTTATCTGAGTAATTATTAATATTATTTATTTATTTGTCTACTTTTTTTTCGTATCTTCGAATCTTCTGTTCCAATGTCTGGGGGAGAGACGATTTTTCACCTGGTAACACGATGTGTGGGTTCTTCCGATTGATGGTTTTCCGCTACACAAATCCCTACGCCGTCCCCACCACTGCAAAGAGATTTATACTTCCGTCCCTTATCGTGGTAATCTACTGGTCGTAAATCCGTATGCGAGGGATGCGGGGGTACAACTGGGACACCAAACATTACGCAAACACGATTGTCAGTTTATTCCTGAAACTTGTTTTGCATAAATTGTCAACGTGCTGATGACAATTCGCGGACAATAAACATGCAAATGAAATTGGTCCTGCTCGAAACTTCCGGTCAACATTTTTGGCATTACAAAATGCTGACCGGAAGTTTCAAATGCTTTTGATATTTCACATAAAAGACAACGAAAAGTTTAAGATAACCGTGAATGATTATCTAAAAAGTATAGCAATTATTGAATTTTATATTTCCAATTGTTGAAACTCCGAAAAAACTTGAATGAAGATTTTTTTTATTTTTATGCATGAAGGTTGTGCAACAGAAACAGTTTCTTATTATGAGGTCAAAATTTGACAATTGTTTAATTTGTAGCTGATCCCAGTTTTTGTCATGAATTTGTTTTTGAACTTTGAGATTGACAGTATTAAGGGATTCATGAGATATTCAATAAAGTGTGGTCACCACTGTCTCATATTTATGCTCCGCCATTCTCCATCTTGCTGTTTTCTCCCCTCTGATCCCCTTCTGTACTTGCAGGAACCTTACTTCAATTCCCCTCACCCCCTATACTGCACCACACCTCCCAATCAGTGCACACCTCAACTTTTTTTAGGGGGGGAAACAACGTATGGGAAAAGCGACCGCAAACCCATGATTTTGAACAATATAAAATCTCTGCCCGTCATCTTTCGTCTTTCCTCTCTCTCTCCTCAGCAGCTCCCTCTGACGTGTAACCCTCCCACCTAACCCCTCCCTTTTATTCCCCCTCGTTCTTACACGCCGTCCGTATCTTCCTAAACCCCACAACTCCAATGAAAACAGAATCTTACGTAACAGAAATTAATTGTGATATATGGACACTGCAAAAATAAATGTCATAAATTCGAGATTTCGCCCTATGCTTAAATCAGACGGCAAGATTTATTGAGATCTTAAAGAACCACCTTCTAAGATGTCAACTGAAGAGATAGACAATAGAGTAATGATACACGAACATTTTGGCTATTTCATTTTTTGTTCGAAACGAGTTGTCCACGACTGTTATATTCGATGACAAAATTCTTCGGCTGTGATATTATGAGATATCTGTTTATATATATTGTTTCAGAAGATCTGATTAAATGTTTAGGTGTCCCTGTGTGTGTGTGGTCGCTCTAGATTTCAATTTTCGTGTCCATAAATGGGAACTGAGGATGAGAACTTAGGGATGGTCTCAGGAGGAACTATATCCCCCCTTATCTCCATCGAGTCGCTCCACCCACCTCCCGTCCATCCATCTGGCAGCTCCTACCTGTTTCCCGGTCTCTCCAGTTGACGGCTGTCCCCCCTGGAACCGACCGAAAGATGGCAATCATCTTAAATGTATGCCACCGAGGAACTTGAACGGACTGCCCCAGCACGAACTGCAGCCGTCGTTCCCAGATGATATGGTGGTGTCCAAGTGGTCCTGGTCGGCAATGGAGTAGGGGCTGAACAAATAGCGGTTTTTGCGTTTTCTTCGCTGAGATAGGTTGTTCTGTTTTGCTTGTAATGTCACAGGTAGAAAGCAACGTCTCAACATTCAGTTTTGCTGAAGATGAAATCGCAGTGCCGACGATTCTGGGGTCTATTCCATGAACATCAATATTGCTACACTATAATAATTACTACTGGTTTAGTTTTAAAAAAAATAATTTTGACACCATGTTCTCAGAGTATGGATAATACATTTTCATGAAATGCAGTTTATTCATAATTTAGGATTTTGTAAACCGATTTGACAGGTATCCCGTCTGTGGTTCACAGTATTGGTGACCTCTGGTGGCACTCCTGAGACGTATCCCAGGTTCCCTGAATTATCGAAAACAAATATTTTATTGTCGAAATCAAATCGAGAGTTCTGGTTTTCTCGGTTTTCGTTAATCACAGCAAGAACTTCTTGGAGACAAAGATGAGAGGTCTGTCAACTCGAGCGACACAATGACTAATGGTGGGAACAGCAAAGACATCGTTGGATGTCCTTTGGAGACGTATCACGCGTTGACCTCTAACTTTTAACGTCTTTGCTCCAGACTGGTCTAGCCGACGGGTAAACGGACACTGAGACGGTCGTGCGATTTGCTTTTTCTCATATCCATATATATACCTGTATGTATATACGCATGTATGTCTCGTACAGTTTCCCTTTCTCTCGCAAAACGCATTGTGGCCAATGATCACCTGACGGGGAGCATGGGAATCGCCGGCGTCTTGTCCATTGTGCTCGCATGGAAAACGTGCTCTCTTTTATGTATTGGCACACCATATACTCTTGAAGGTGACCTCCTGAGACCCAAGCCCGGTTTGGAGACTGCGGTTCTCCTACAGTAGCCGAGACAGGTCTCTTTAAACACGGTTTGAGTCATCATTACAGTAGCTCGATGGCGCCACATATTTTCCATTGAAGATGAAGACAACTTGGTTGGTCACAATGATTGACCACCACAGAGGAAATTTTCAGAATTATAATTCTAATAAATGAATCCATAAATAAAATTCCAATGGGGTTTTTCCTTTCAATAGGGGGCGCAGAGCTCGTTTTTACACATGTCCATGTGGTCGTGGACACGGGGCCTCATAAGGATATATCTATACTTGTCCGTGTGTTTCTCTCGTGCGTAAGGGACCTACGACCGATAAACACATCCCTGCGAATAATTAGGTATGGGAAACCGGATGGTTGACCACCATGTGGGTCAGAGTTGGAGACCGGGTCTGGGGGCACGACGAATTTCGGATGACCCAGGGTCACCTGCGGTCACTTGCTTAATTTCTCGTTGGAGTGTGTCTACTCTCTGAAGCAGGTATATTCTTGACATGGAGTCCCGGTTGAGTGGATTCCAGGGTCCCAAAATACGTTTAATTCTTGTATCGATCAAGACGCAGTTCAGCAACACGAGATAACGATATATCGGATCGATTCATCTAAGGGGCGTTCGGATTTTGGCCTATATATCTGCGCCCCTCCGTCGCTCTCGGCTCTCCTCGTCGATTTCTACCGAAAGATTAACTTTTTTATCGCGTTATTCTCGGAAAAAAATCTGTTTACGAACGTATAATCATTTTAATGTGTAAAAGAGTGTGTGAAATTATTTTTTTTGTCCCCCTCCGAGCTTCTGCTAACCCGAAGGCGTGAACAGTTTTCGAGATTGTTTTTTTTTTCTCTTGTACTTTTCATCACCCAGCCCCTCTCCAATATTACCTTTTTTGTAGGTTTTTGGTGGTTCTGATGGGGTCCGTTCAAGTCGTTTAGGGGTCTCCATTGGTTTTGACCATGGATGATGGTCCATATGGTTGGCCATTGTTGGTGGTCATCATTGTTGGTGGCTATATTTTGCATTTTTTTTGTAATGGGGTTTCGTTTGACGCCACTGCTGGCATGACTTTTCACATCGTAACGTGAGAACTCTGTAGTCTCTGAGTCTTCTGATGGCGATTCAGAAAATCAATTGATTCGATGCAGTAGATTGATGATTGAAGAAGTATTTGTAGATTGTCTTTATATGATCAAAAATTGTTCTATATAAAAAAGGTGCCTGGGCACGCCTGAATAGTAAATATATAACTAAATAAAATACGATTTAGTTAGTGATGTTAGAAACAGGGAGCAAATACAGGGATGGATGTGATTTTATGATGCTCTATCTCAATATCTCAATTCGCCACCTACGGGAAATACAATTAAGATGATATGCAGCGCCACCTACGCGTGGTAAATTTAAGTATCTTCTAATTAAAATAGAAATCTGTAAAATTTTATTTAAATCGTGGCATTTTTCACGAAGTTGTGATATTTTTAATAGGGGTGATCTTTTTTATGACTCACAGTGTATACCTGATAAATCAAAATTAACTTTTGCTTTCGCAAATTTGCTGGTTCGCATTGTTTATCAAAACTTTTAAAGATGTGCAATGATTTTTTAGTATTTGAGTTCAATTAACAATTTCATTATATCCAACATATTAGATATGAAGCCGATGGTAGAAATAACAAAAAATATAGGATAATTGCTTGGATCAGATCAAAAGTAAACGTTGTTTATCGATAATCGATAAGTTAATCGATAACGATAATGCACCATGAGGGAACGTAACGCCTGTAGTGTGGTTGACTACAGTTGATTGAGATAAGAGATAAGATAAGATAATCTTGTTGCAGACTCTCGATTGCAATATTTTTTGTAACTTCATTATAATTTTAATTCCCAATTAAATTTAAGATACAATCAACATTATAGTTTAAATCCAAATATTATTTTAACTTTTGATCAAGGGTCTGCTTAAGAGTTTTTAGTAAAAATACGTTTACTGTGTTTTCCAACCGGTTTTCTAAAAATTAAAAGGGTTTTTTGTATTGCCGCCAACTTTAATCCGATGACAATGACCACAACACAATAAACCGAGAGAAAACAAACTGGATGTTCGTTAGGTACATTTTGTTTACAACACAGGACGCCTTGTTCGATGTCACTAAAATTCGTCGTCAAAATACGAGTAAATAAGCACAAATAGATGCTGATGCCGCCGCATCACTCACTGTACAAATACAGGGAGGAAAAAAAAAAAAGAAAAGAGTACGAAAAGCGACAAAGAAAGAAATTCGCGTAGCGATAGAGAAAGACACAACCAAATAAAAGGAACAATCGATTTTTGTATCCTCATCAATGCAACGCGTTTCAGTCAATGTTGTCCAGCTAGAATAAATTCTTAAGCGCCAGGAATCTAAAAACTTCCTCCACACACACGCACACACATGTACACCGGCAACCAACACAGACTACTGCAACAAACATTTGGGAGTCATTGATTGTTTTGAGATTCCCCAGTCGCGGATCTCCCCGAGTAAACAGAATTAGCAGCACAACACGGATGTAGATTCAGTGCAGCTAAGCAAATTCCACAATACATGCCGACAAAGTTTGTCCACATATCCACAGAGTACATCCCACGACGTCAAAGAAATACACACTGCGATTGGCTTACACATTACAAATTACCATACGAAGTCATTTATGGTGTCTTAAATCTATTTAAAATAACGAATTCTATATTATAAAACGGAGATTTTGATTTTCGTGTCCGGAGACTAACTCACGAACGGCTCAATGAAGTTGCATTAAAATTAACATAAAGTTAGTAAACCATCATAATTCGCTAGCGACGGAATATCAGATCTCGATTTTCAATATTTAATA
>JAQGBY010008995.1:0-10062 GCA_034698785.1 Mycogona germanica
CTAGAGCAATAAAAATCAAACGGATGACGGCCTATAGCTTAGGACGTTAGAAACTGAAAATGTGAAAATCATAGCTATGAAAGGATATTCTGTATCCTTATGCATGGGCTCTATGTACAGCGAGGTATCACACACGCA
Organism: Mycogona germanica; assembly: GCA_034698785.1. NCBI lineage: Eukaryota > Metazoa > Arthropoda > Diplopoda > Chordeumatida > Chordeumatidae > Mycogona > Mycogona germanica. The sequence goes on from JAQGBY010008995.1 coordinate 139, forward strand.
CACATTTATCAGGGAACCGGGTGACAATTTGGGCAATAAGAGTAGGGGTTCATACATTCCATTGGGAGCCCTTCGCCGGAGCCCCTGGATGACGACATCTTTATTATCGGTCCGCCAGTCCACTTGCTGGGAGGATCACCCACACCAGCTCGCTCACCTGCTCCAGGTCAGTCTTCATCGGTTGACGGTGGCACAGCTCCCTCTCGCCTTCTACAATCTCATATGGAGGCGGGGGCCAGCCTGCCCCTAGCCATCTGCAACAACCAACGGTAACAGGACGAATCAGCGACGATGACAGTGATCTCCAGGACTACGATTCCGATGACTCTGATGATTTGGGTGAGCCGGACATTATCGCCAGTGTGCAAAATTTTGCAATGCGTACATTTGGGGTGGCCGACATTGACACAGTTCTGGAAGGTGCACCCAATCTACCACAGCGAGTTCAGGGTGCCCACGTGTTGCCGGAGTGGGCCGAAGCTTTCAGGGAGATCACCAGTGAACCTACGGCTCAATACTCTGCCCACCGTGGTCAACCCCATTCACTTTGTCTGCTCGGCGCTCCAACCACCCGCGAGGAACTCCAGCAGCTAATCCCACTTCTCGTCGAGTATCTGGAAGCAATCGTTTGTTGGGACCTGCCGGTCTATCAACCATTAGACCACGGTGTCTATCAAGTGGTCAGGAACTCGCGGGGATATTTTGTCAACCATCAATTCCACTTGCTTCGCTCAGACCTTCGTTTGCCTCCCCATATCATCGGAAGATTTTCTTCTCAACAGGCCGCAGACAGGTTGGTTCGGGAACTTCTGGCTCTACGCTTTCTGCGGGGACTCACTGTCCTCGATTTCAAGGAGAACTTCACGCACCAACAAATGCGGGAGTGGTGGCGTGCCTCATGGCTATGGGGGCCACTCTCCCATCGTTTAGCAGTAGCCCCTCTCTCCAAACCTGAGAAAAGGATTATTCGCCTGGACCAACAGCGTGAAGCTCACCTACTCGATCTTGCACATCACAGCAAGCGGTCCGCGGCTGGGTCAAAAATGCCCAGGCTTTAAACAACCAGTTTCCCAGTGCTCCCCCAATGCTCCGTGGTGCTCCTTTCCCCCCACTGTTCGAGTTTGTGTGTGATGTTTGTGATCTTCGTATTTTATCGTTTTCAATCTTTTATGAGAATTTTATATGTCTCTTATTGTGTTCTCATTGTTAACAAATATTTGATCAGCTTAGGGGGTATTAGCAGAGAAGTTCGATATCTTTATCACATTTTGGGGTTCCTTCTTTTTAGGTTAAGGGCTAAGGGTAGTATTGGGTTTCTTTTGGGGAATACATACGCTTTAGTTTCGACATTATCATGAGTAATGGTTGAATTTTCATGATACTTTTTCTGGCACATCCAGATATTTTGTGTGCACTTTGTATTCTGTCTTGTGACTCTTACGTATATGTAGAAATTTTATAGTTATAGCATACAATGCAATTATTATATTCCTCTAGTTCTACAGGATAAGGAACAGGGTTCACAAATTCAATTGAATCAGTCAACAACTTATAAATCAGATGTACATATTTATATTACTTATAGATCTGGCATTGATGATAAGTTTTAAAAACATTTTACTATTCAAACAAATCATTCTCGATTAGAGAGAATTCTATTCCATCTTAAAAAAGTCAATCACCAATAACTAATGTTAAATTGTTCATTGGGGAGCGACCCCTTCTTACGATTCCTTCATGAGTATCAGTTCGCAATTCATCCTTCAAGTTGCATTTCCAGTCGTTCCTCTTCGCAAATCAATTCGGTAGATCCATCGGCCAATTGTTACACTCCATGACGGGAAAACTTCGAGAAGTGATTAGCAACGTGGTAAGAAGATCATCGCAAAATCCATTTTGCAGAAATTCACCAAATAAGTCCACGCGGTAGATTTTCTCGTCCCGTTTTTTGCAGTGAGTCAATTTAAGCGATACGACGCGCAGGCAATCACCAGCAACTTATTCATGAGGAATATCACCTCAAATTATTGACGAATAAAATGCATTTGTCGACGACACCGAAAGTTCCTTGGCGCATGCAACTTACGAATTTCTAATATGCTTAGATGAAGGAATTATATCATAGAATTAACAAAATATAACTTTTATGCGATGAGACATGACTGTTTCAATTTACTTGACTGGGATAGACATAGAATGAACTATGATCGTCCGATCAAAAATAGACATTTCGAGTGCAGCTTTGAATGTTCAAATGACCAACGTTGTCAATTGGTCGGAGAGAAGTGACACCGAGTTTCGGCTCAGAATCGCTGACCTAGACTCGGCATCTGACCTCCAGCGCCACCCCTACTCCCCATTGGGTATTGTCAGGGCATGCTCTAATTGGTCCGGGAGGGGGAAGGAAGAGAAAGAATAGATTCCGATCGCATCGAGAATCTATGGCTTACATATATACCGTTCCACATCTACTGCGAATGGGATTCATTAGTCGTTAAAATTGACTATCTGGTGGTTCCTTGCTGTAGATTGTGCTGGCTGTTATTGGTATCACAATCTAAAATTGATAGGAAGTGATGTTGGGTGCGGAATACGCGCACCCAACATAAAAACATACAAAAATGCATTAAACGGTATCACCGTCAAAAAGGGCGTGTGGTACCGACGATTTATTAATCTAATATAAAATGCATCTCGGCGCTGGACATGGAGAGTCAACACGGGCAGCGCACTGTTGCAAGTTGCAAGCGTGGGTGGGGAGGAGGAATCCTGCAAGAAGGAGGATGTGGAGATGCACGTGTTCTCTCCCTCAGCCCTCATGCTCACTTTCGAGGTCGAGAATGCATAAACATAATTTAGCAAAATAGAGTCATGGCAAATCTTGTGCATTCACATGCTAAATGCCATAGACAATCAAGTAAGCTCCAATTAATTTCTGACAGTGAATGACCACCAGCTAGAGCAATAAAAATCAAACGGATGACGGCCTATAGCTTAGGATGTTAGAAACTGAAAATGTGAAAATCATAGCTAGGAAAGGATATTGTGTCTCCTTATACATTGGCTCTATGTAAAGCGGTATTGCACAGGCACACGTTCATCAGGGAACCTGGTGACATTTTGGGCAATTAGAGTAGGGGTGAGCTAATGCAAAACCTATCATGATTGCGAAAAGATAACACCCCACACGGGTGTGGAGCCAGCACTTAAAAAGTTTATGGGACGTGCGTGTGCTGGACTGGCCTGGGACAGCCCTGGCTGGACTACAGGTGGCCGGATAAAACAATCCATAATCCGGAACCATCTGTAGTAACTTGGGTCATATAGCATATAAAAAACCCCCGCAACAATCAAAATTAAGCGCGATCGTGCTCGTCTACCGAACCTGCATCATCTCACTCTCTGAAGTCATTCTCCCAGTCCAGCAGTTAAATTGTTCCTCATCGCGAATTGCCTAAACTCATCACGCAGCAGTTTACTCATCATAGTCCGGCATTGTCGATCAAATTTCCGTGCTAAATCAGCTAGTACATAATCATCCTTAGTTGTGCTTCGCTTTCATATCCATCGGGGATAATATGAATTTCCATTCGTTTTTCCGTGCAAACAGTTCCTGTGTAGAGTGTGTGTGAGTTTGTGGTGTCCGACAATTACTTGTGTGTGCGATCTCGTAGCTACGCAGAATACTCCGCCCGCTGAATCCGAAATGAATCCCATCCATAACATAAGTGATTTTAAATGTGTTTTATTAATAGATATGATTAGAATAGAGGAGTAGATATCCTGAGTTTGTAGAGCGTATAACCTAATGTGGGCCAGTGTGTATGATTGTGTCCGGGAAAAGAAGTTAATGTAGTGTTGCAATCAATGTTTAATGTCTAAAGAAATTGAATAAATATTGTATGTCATTCTAAGCATAAAAATTGGAAGTGTCTAATCATTGCTGGGAGTGGGGACGAGTTGCTTTGGTCGTGAACCATCTGTCGGACGTCTCTGAGTACCTACGCTACCAATCCTAATTGGGTGTAGCGGCTTAGCTCAGTTATAATGCGAGCCGCATGGTTTTAGTTGACCGACGGGTACAACTATTTTGAGAATTCATCAGAAGTGTAGAGACAATTTGAATTTCTTCAAGATCGCTCATCCAACTAGAAAATTAATTTCTTTCTGAAGAAATGGAAGTTCTCGGTAAATTTGTGAACTGTTCCTCTGACGATGTTGTTCGTCTATCAATATTTTGATTCGTCCGGATGAGCAGAAATAAACTTTCACCTTGTGAAGTTATCATCGTAAGACCTTGGATTCTTGTTGCAGCCAATGGTTGCAGTGATGTGATCATTTCAAATTCGACTATGGGCAACAATGAGCAGCTTTTCTCCTCGGTGGTTAAAATTGTGATACGCGAGTGCCTCAATCGTGTTATGGCTGGCTTGTCTACGAGGGACGTATCATGCATATAAATCTAGATGGCGAGTTTTCTGAAGTGAATCTCTGGACGAACGACTAAGCAGTTCATGGTAAACTGGGGTCGCTCCCCAACAAGAGACTTTAAAATTTCGTTAGAAAGAAACATATTAGATTGATTTTGTATCATTTAAGAGTGTTGATTTGATATCTACAGAATAATGAATGAGAATTTATAAGTAAATGATAATGCTTGACATAAGTTTTGTGTGTCCCTATTGCTTGTTCTAAATTTATGCAGAATCAGGGGTGATTATTTATTCGTATAGAAATGAATTAATATGAGCCACAGATGTCCTGGTCGATGAGGTGACGGAAGATCTTCTTGTAGAAGACCCGGCTCCTCTTCCGGATGCTGTCATAGTAAGTGAGGCACTGGTCATCCTTATCCACGCCACCCATGGTCTGGTTGTAGGCAACAACAACTTTAGGTTTGGAAACCACCTTTCCTCGGGACTGCACTTCCTGGAAGGTGCAGTCATGGATGATGGACAGGAGGTGGATGTTCTTTTTGTCATGCCACTTGATAGCCAGCAACTTGCCATGCTGGAAGGCCACCAGATCACCCCTCTTCAGTTTGGTTGAGTTCATTCTAGCTGGCAGGTCTTTTCTGTTGCTACGGATAGTGTCATAAGAGTCTGTCCTCCTTTTCAGGAGCAGGTCAGACAAGTAGGGGGACATGTAAAAATTGTTGGCCATTAGCACCACAGCAGCAGATCCAGCAGGGTCAGCACCACCTGAACAGTATGTGGCTGGTCACTGTACTGCCTTTCCCATCAGTGTCATGCCTTTCCTGGTGTAGATGATTGAGGTCCAGACATCTCTAGGGCTGGCGTCACACAGCATGTACAGCTTGATGCCGAACTGTGTGCTCTTTAGTGGCATGAATTGCTTCCAGCCAAGATTGCCCTTGTGCAAGAACAGGCTCTCATCTATTGTTATTTCTCTATTTGGAGTGTAGACATTTACATCTCAACTGTTGGCTTCTTGATCACCCCCTGCTGGCTGACTAGGGCCAGCCAGATCCAGAAGTCATCTGTGGTCATATCTGTCTAGCACCGGAACCGGGAGCTGGGTGCTAGTGATCTGCTGGCCAACTTTTGGCCAGCATACCTGTTGGTCTCCTGCACAATTTCGCCCACCATTTTCATAAGCACAAACACTTTGAGCAGGTCCAGGGGGTCCGATCCAGCATCAAAATTATCCGTGATGCTGGATCTGTGGGACCTGGAACAGAAATGGTGGCAAAGGCAGGGAGCCAGGACCCACAAAACGCACAATTTGGAGAAATCAACTGTTTTTGGCACACTGTCACTGTCTTGGTCATCATCGGAATTGCCAGATTCCGATGACTTGTAGCTGCTGGATGATTCCTCCAGCTCGTATCCTGCACTAGCGTCACTTTCACTATCACTATCGGATATTTCTGGCACAATTCTGGATGGTCCAGCAGGCGCTGGACGCTTGCATGACTTTGTTTTTGCAAGAAACACCATTCAAAAAATCTCACTTTTCGAAAATGTGGAAAATATGTTGGAAATGTGCTCTCCCGCAGAAATGTTGCTGGACGCAGGAGCTAGATGGCACCACCGGCACTGCAAATGTGCGGGGGTTTTGGTATCTTCGTTTTTCGCTATATCCAATCATGTGCTCTACATTTTTCTGTGATTAGTAGATTTTTTCTACGATTTTTTTGAAAAGCGAAAATGAAAGACTTTCATGAGGCGCGGTTAAGCATAGCTTTTCATGCCCGAGCTGCTTTCTATCATGCCGGTTAAAGGGTTAACAGTTATAAATACACTACTACTGTGGTGATTAATTGGTGTACACAATAGTATTGGCATTATTTGCTCTCCTCTCTGGGGCTCTTCAATAATCAATTGCAAAGTTTCAGCGTATTTCTTTCCATCATGCTTTTGGTCGAGTGCTTAACAGTGTGGTTGAATAATGGTCGAATATGGTGAAAAAATTTGTGGTGCGAATTGCAGTGCTTCTTCTCAATTTTTATGGGGTCATGATTTATCCTTTATTATAAAACTGAAGATTGGATTTTCATGTCCAGAGCTTTTTGCCAAACGGCTCAATGAATTTTCTTAAAAATAAACATACCATTAGTACACCCGTGAACATACCGTTAGTGCATACCATTAATTCATATTTATCCTATATTATAAAACTGAAGATTGGATTTTCGTGTCCAGAGCTTTTTGGCGAATGGCTCAATGAATTTTCTTAAAAATGAACATACCATTAGTACACCCGTGAACATACCATTAGTACATACCATTGATACAGATTTATCCTATATTATATAACCGAAGATTGGATTTTCGTGTCCAGAGACTTTTTGCCGACTGGCTCAATGAATTTGCAACCAAAATTCACAACCACAGTTCTAACCAAACACACAACATACATTATACAAATACTATTACCAGAATATTTTTAATATAAAAATAAAATAAAACAACAATATTAAAAAAACAAAAAATAATCAAATACATATTTTAACTATGATTCTTTCTGAAATTAAAGAAAGAACAATTGTCAAATTAGTACGACTCATCGTGACCCAGTCAGTCAGTCGACTGACTGTGGTTTCGATGGTCTCGGGTTCAATTCCCGGTGTGGACTCTTCAAAATTTCGATCCCGAGGTACTGGTCGTTCCCGAGGTACTGGTCGTTCCCCCTCGCACAGTGCCGAAACACTATGAGGGGAACGTAAAGCCTGTGCGGTTGACTACAGTTGATAGGCAGCAAAAAAATGATTAAAAATCCAAATTTTTAAATAGAAAAAAAAACATGGTGAGGCACCACTGCATGACGTTATTACAGAGGGCTGGAACCTCGAGGTAGTGACACTTCGCGTTTTTATTACACGTGAAAATTTAGTTAATACACATTTAACGTTTGCATTTATCACGTGTCATCATGTAAACGTAAAATAGCTGGTAAATTTAAACAATTAATTTTGTATTTCATTGATCACATTCTTGTCTTGTTGGTCAAAAGAACCTCATACTGTAATGTGCAGGCCATTAGCCTATAGCCTGGCCTGCACATTAACACTAAAATGCTCGGCATTATTGGAGGCACCCTGCACAAAATTAAAACTCTATTATTGGATGCCCCCTTGTAATACAGGTTCACGTTTTTTTGCCACTGCAAAACAAATGGCATTGGCGTAGCAATGAACTATGCAAATTAATTGCATTGATCCATGCAATGCAGTGTGCACGAGTAAAATTAAAGTAGAAGGGACAACTGAACTGTAATGTTAATGAATGGAACAAATTATTAGACTAGTGGGCACCACTAACAAAAGGGGAGGAGTTTAAAAATTGAAGGACAACACTATCTTATGAACAACTAATTGATATGCAGAATTTGGCAAGTGAACTGACCAATCACAAATAATTGTTGGAAGTGATAGCAAAATACTAGTTGGGTCATCCCAGTCCAGTAGGGGAGGCAAAGAGGAGCCAATCTGTTTCTATCCAAAAGCTGTTGCTATCCAAAAGCTGTTGCTATCCAAAAGCTGTTGCTATCCAAAAGCTGTTGCTGTCCAAAAGCTGTTGCTGTTTGAACTTCTGATGATGCCAAACTGCTGATGATGCCAAACTGATGATAATGCCAAACTACTGATGATAATGACCATTTTGCCAAAAAGGTAAACCGTTGAAAGCTAGATAGATATAGCAGTGTAATCCGAAAGTTACAGTAATTGTGGATATTTGAAAATATTTCCTCGCTGACCAATGCTACACTCCGTCATAGTCTTCGAAAAATTTGAAGATATTAAAATTTGGATAGTTTACTTACTGGGCCACAAGAACGTTTTTGATTGAATCCCACTTCAATCTCTTCAGGTGCGTACGTAAGTAAAATATATGCGACTGCTGCGCCCGATCGAATGGAGACACTGAAGAAAAGTTAAACCGAACAAAGGAGACTGGTAGTGTCTGCATGTATGCATATCTTCGTAACTTCGTTTTGGATATTTGAAAATAATTCTCTTGTCAATGTAGGTCAATTCTGCCCTACAGCTATCAGACCACATGTGCTCGGCCTCCCAGTCTCCTTTGTTCGGTTTAACTTTTCTTCAGTGTCTCCATGTGATCGTGCGCAGCAGTCGCATATATTTTACTTATGTACGCACCTGAAGAGATTGAAGTGGGATTCAATCGGAAACGTTCGTGTGACCCAGTAAGTAAACTATCCAAATTTTAATATTTTGAAATTTTTCGAAGACTATAACGGAGTGTAGCGTTGGTCAGCGAGGAAATATTTTCAAATATCCACAATTACTGTAACTTTCGAATTACACTGCTATATCTATCTAGTTTTTAACGTTTTGCCTTTTTGGCAAAATGGTCATTAACTCGACATCCGACTCGGCGTGCTTCGGCACTTTTTTATCTACTGATGATGTCCAATTGCCAATGATGCCCAGTTGCTGTAGCCCAATGGAAAGGATCTGCTGAAGCCTAACAAGATGTCTAACTGGTTATTGTTTAGTATCTCTGAAATTGATTAACTACTGCATCTGTCTGGAAATAGTCTAAGCCTCTACAACTTATAATAATTCTTTAAACATAAATCATAATTTTAAGAAATAAACAAATTGATTTGACAAAAATAACTAAACTTCAATAAAATTGTTGATTGAGTTTTGATGCTTGTTGGACTTTGCATTGTTGATTGGTTGGAAAAACTTGGAACCTAGTACACTTTCAGTCTAATCCAAACCTATGTGCATGCTGATTGCAATTGCCACTTCAGTAGGTGTAACATAAATGGTGCTGAAACCTTGTATTTAAAAAAAAAATTTAGGGATTTTAATTGGAAATAGCAGGGATCTAAATAGAAAATAATAATTGGTAACAAAAAAAAATTGTTTTGTGAACATGATAATTAATTTAAAAAATTCTTTTTTCTTTTGAATGCTGGCTTTCACTTGGAGCAAGGAACTGCTTGGACCACCATTGGGAATTCACATCAGGACATCCACTTCTTTTGCAGTTTTGGAAGAGACTTTCACACAATATGGTTGTTTGAATTTTTGTGACAGCTAGAAATTTTGAGTAGGAATCTACATTATTTTTGAGGACAAAATAGTAATTTAACCCTTTAAGCGGCCACCCGCCTTAAGGTGGGCATGCAAATGGCAATTGCACAGGCCAACCCGCCTTAAGGCATTTTCACTTTTCAAAAAATCTGTGGCAAAAATCTGCTAAATGCAGAATGAAACAAAGCACATGATTGGATAGAGCGAAAAAACGAGATTCGAAAACTGCAAAGATTTGCAGTGCCGGTGGAGCCATCTAGCGCCAGCATCCGGCAACATCCACGGAAATGGTGATTTTTGCAGACGGTTTTTCACCATTGTCTTTATTCGATTTTGCAAATGGCGTCTCTACAGAAAACAAAATCGCGCAAGCGCCAAACAACTGCTGGACC
>JAQGBY010008996.1:0-10061 GCA_034698785.1 Mycogona germanica
TTGAGAATCAAATTTGAAAGACCAAAATGTATCTCCTGGTGACGTCATTACAGAGTATAGCACGTGAAAAATTAGTTTCTTCACATTGAACGTTTGTGTTTATCGCGTGTCATCGTGTAAACGTAAAATAAACGGTAAATTTAAACAATTTAAAAAAAATTTAAAGCCGGGCACCCTTCTTGTATTCTATAAACTGTCATATATCATTTGTGTCAATGGCTTCAACTCAGTTGATAATATTTTTTTTTTGTTGGTATGATTGTCTTTTACGTCGTTATCTCCGGTGGGCGTTCCCAAATACCAGCAGTGTTATTTGCTTTGTAGAAAATCTCATCGTAGTCGTGATTTGAAAACCTAGTTGGTGAACGCCTTCCACTGATTTACTTACAGACGTTCCAATTTGGACGACATTTTGTTAGTAAAAAAAACCCAATTGCAATTGCATTTAACGTACACCTAAATGTGAGCGAGAAAGATCGCTCAAATGTGCATAAGATACATGTACTGTATGTTAGGCAAAATACAAACGTGAATCAACAAACTTCTTAAAGATAAAAATTCGATTACGATTACGAAATCTACCTGCATAAGAGTTATGTTTTCTTTGTATTTTATGTTCCAAGAAAATTATTATTATTAGAATTGACTCTTTAAGGATGAGGTCACCAGTTAATCAGTTTAGGTAGATTACCTTACACGAGGCTCGCGTGACTTTGATGTAAATACCACGTCATTCAGTTTTAAAATTGTTCATTTAACGATTTTATTATACTCTGTACCTTAACAAAATTAAGATTCCATCGAAAACAAACGTGAAGCGCTGGTGTCGCTTTAGTTATGCAATGCTCTAAAGTTTGTTTTCATTGAAACACTCGTATACATGCAACGATTTTTACTTATTTACTTTCTGTCTGTTTAAGTTTGTACAATGTAGCTTCTGAAAGAAATAATTATTTGTGGGTACGTGCAATGGTAGGTTAACAACACCAGCTTACACACAAACAGAGATTCGTAGTCGTTTCGTAATCTCACTCATTTAGGCCTTCATACATTCAAGCGCGAATTGAAATTCAGGTCGATGAAGACGTCCTTGCTGAATCGTCGGCAGAATTAACGCCTGGCTTTTCGGATTTCAATTGTCAAATAGAAAGTGGGGAGATTCTGGTTGTGGATTCCTTCGATCTCCGCCCACAAAGTTTGTTCGATTTGGCTCGCCAGATTCTGGGCGGATCCCGCGACACTGTTACCGTGAAACACAGACCCCAACACTTTTGTTTTCGTTCAAATAACTTGCTGCCTTGGAATACAGGTTAACCGTGTGGATGGATTGCTAATAGTGTGTTCCTATCCGATGACGTGCCAGACGCTGACCCTCATTTACACGAAATGAAAAAGGTGAAATTGTGGCAAGTCATTCCCTCACTTCGATTCGTCTCTTTGACTAGCCGTGAATGAGGACTCAATAAGTCAAACGGAATTTCGAAAGAAATTTATATTTGTTAGTGCTTGGTACTTATCAAAAGTTTCGACTTTCGAAAGAAGCTTCAAGATAGTAGAGTAAGGTAGATAAGTAGAGTAAGGTAGGATATTCGATCTCTAACACATCGTTGCTGAATTTCATCAATTTAATATCAAACATAAAATGGAAGTTGTGTCCGGGACAGCGCCGGACGAGAAAAGACTAGCAAGAGTTGGCGATAACTCTTCTTACAATAAATAATAGTAAACTATTATTTAAAAATTAATTAACTAACTAGAAAATTGTATTTTCTCATCCAGCGCTGTAACGCGTTAAATTAAATAAGTTTAATTAGATAAGTTAAATAAAATAAGTTAAATAAATAAAGACGCGTCCTACAGAGTATTTCTATTATTTTGAAGTTCAAACAGTTAAAAAAATAATTGGGGTTGATAATTCGTTGACTCTTCTTTACAAATTGAGGTATTTTATAGTATTTGTTGAGGATGAGATACTTTTCTTATATAAAATGCGCACTTTGCCTTTAATTTGCAAAGGCTGCTTGCGCGGGGTGGGGGAACAAAAATTAATATTTTTCATTGTGAGTGTTGCCTGAATAGTTTGTCGTTTTGCAGTCATTAATTAAATGTAAATTTTACCGTTCTTGGGTTTGAGTTGAATTTTACAAATGTTATTGTTGCTAAGAAAGATTAAAAAAATATTAGTACATACATATACAGACATGTATAGTAATGTTGTATGCATTTCTTTTTTATTCAGATGTCTACATTTTCTTTTGTTCTTTAAAGTATTTGTTAAACATGTTTAATATATACGAAGTGGAATACAGAACTCTGTATATTTTGTGAAGTAAAAACTGAAATTTTGCTGTAGCGATTTGAGAAAAAACACTTCAACTTAGCGAATATCTTGACCGCTTTTGTGAGTGTGCAAACTAAAATCGTCAAAATGCGAAGCGCGGTCGTAGCTTGCGGTCATTTAACTCTTGAGATTATAAACATAAGCCCTCCCCCTTGTCTGAAAATGTAGGCCTGCCGCGCCAGGTACGTTTATGAAAATGACGAGTTTCGCTTGCTTATTTTCTTTTTTTTTTAATATACTCCCGACCGGGCATCAGTTGAAGCTTGTTCATGGGAAATCACGGATCTTGTTTTTCAACTTTTATTGTCCGCTCTTTTAGCTCGGGTAGACGCACCTGCGGCAAGGTGTTCCTATTGTAACATATTTCTGAACCTCTTAGTCGGGTTTATTAACAACCATTTGGCATATGTGTTGGCGGTGGTGATGATGCTAGTGACCTGGGAAGGCAAGGCAGGCCACTAGCTTTTGAACTCGTTGTATGCCCTTGCCGTCGAATCCGTTGCTCTCGCCTAACACCTGCATCACCTGTGTTTACCTTTTTTATTATTACGACGAAGTTGCACGATATTGGGATGCGAAATGGCCATCAATTTTGAGTGTACACTTTGGTCTCAGATTCGCACTCTCGATCTGACATCACAGGGATTGTTAGGACAACGATACCATTATCAAAGAGATAAGAGGCGAACTTTACACCAGGACTATCTTGGAACTACACACTTAAAAAAATGTTTCATTTTTAAGACATTTATTGTCTTTTGAGATGTGGAAAAATTAAGAGAAATAAAATGTCTCAAATTAAAATTCTCTCATTTTTAAGACAATTTGTCGTATTAATGCATCTCGTTTCCCTATAATTTAAGACAATTCCAAGTCTCAAATTGAAATCTGTCAAAAATGAGAGCCAAAAAAGTCTCAAAAATGAGACCTCCTTCCATAAGATGTATTGGATTATCTTAAAAGATATGTAAATTGTCCTAAACGACATTTCATCGTAAATTAATGTGCCATTTTTAAGATATCATTTTTTAGTGTGTATCATGCATTAATTTAATTTACAGGCATAATAAAAACCCCGGATTCGTTTTTGAATCTATCTAGCCTTAATGAAATCTGTGAAGTTTACTTTCGCTTCATTGAATCGAAAGTATTTATTAGGGGAAGAAAATAAAGGCTTGCACTCTCGCAATGATTCGGTTGTATAGACGTTAAATTTACCGTTTAGTGATGCAGTACATATCGTCATTTAGTATTTGACGTGATTTAGCGTTTGGTCGACAATATTTCGATCTAGTAATTAAGCAGCATAGAACTGACCTCTGGAACGCCACCAGGTGTACCAATGATTGAGACGCACAGAAGCCATAGAGCTATAAGCATCCAGATTTACACAATCTAAGTAACATTAATTAAGCCGGATCAGCTATGTTTCAGATAGCAAACTAGACAGGTTCCCTAGATAAAATATGGATTGCACTAAACAGTTTTCATACGACGATAAGATAACTGAGTCGGAGTCAATTTTCATTGGTGGTGCTGTTTTGAGTAGTCAAAAAGCAACAATGGAAAGGCGAAGACCCAGGACCGACCAGACTTGCCATTTTCCCGTATCGAGAACTGGTCGGATTAACAGTTTGTTCAAGCGCTTCGTTTATGTACCTACCTATCGTGCAACATCTCCAGAAAGTAGGCTACATGAGTGGTGCGTGTAAATAGTTGGAGGTGCTGCGCGGTCAAAAACGTCTTGGCGATGTAGTAGCGCCCCGTGGTAGGCGAACACGCACTACTCAGAAGGGAAAAGAAAGAGGAAAGGGGTATAAACTATTCGAAACACTGTTTTTAGTCTATGCAAAAGTGGGTCTGCGTGTCTAGGTTAGAACTGTGTTTTGAGGACGCCTTATCCTCTTTAATTTCCAATTATATATGCGCTGAACTTGGTGCTCGTTTCATGTTTATGTGTTGCCCACTCCTCCAGACAGACGGGTGCGTTTTTCTTTACTATTTTTTTCTGTTCTTTCGGCGAGCGCGTTATTTTGCCTATGTCGCAATTTGAGCAACCGGCGGCTAGCGAAAGCTGTTCGTGTTTAATTGAAATTGAAAAAATAAATTTAGTTTCGTAATTACAGTCGTACACAAATGAGGCACATTTGAAGAAGAACTTTCAATTGAGGTTTGTCTGTGTTATTCGTTGAAGAGGGATTTCATTTTTAAAAAAAAAAGTCAAGTGAACTTATTGAGTCGCCAATATTTTAGTAAATACGTAAAATTAATCATTTAAATAAAAATCAAATCTACAAACTTCAGCTTTGAAATATTTTGTCGCCTAGGCACTAGTTTCATTTATCAACGAACTACCTAGAACTTCTACTTTGTAATTGTACGCCTCGTCGTAGCCCAGTCGGTATTGCTACTGAGTGTGGCTCGGCGGTCCCGGGTTCGATTCTCGGCGCGGGCTCTCGAAAGTTTCGATCCCGGGGTACTGGAGGTGCCCCTCGCATAGTGCCTGAGCACCATGAGGGGTACAAAACGCCAGTGGTGCGGTTGACTACAGTTGATAAAAAAAATTGCTGGTAGATCAAGCTGGAGGAATCTGATCTATGTTAATCATAATTGCTATTTAAAAAAGAAGAGCAGCTGATGGTAAAAATACTAAAACCGGAAGGAGTGGAGGACGACAATCAAACTCGGCAACGGAGATGGCTTAAACAAATTTCAATTTATAATTCAATCTCTAGTATATACAAAGATATTAAACAATGCATGGAAATATTATGGTTTTGTATGGTGATAGATTGTAACAAACACGCGAAAATCCATACTGGATGACAGCACCGTGTCCGATGTAAAATTATTATTTAAAAAAATCGAAAAACAAAATGCCCAAGCTAGCTTTCGATAAGCTAGCCATCCTCAAGGGCGGATCACTGCGCAGTGCCAACTTTTGAGGTGTTTGGTTTTTCCCGCAAGTAATGAAAGGCCCGAATGGCGCTTATCGTTAAGCGCATGGTTTTCCAGGGTTGTACCAATATTTTACCTGTATTTGCTAGGGCGATTGAATTATCAATTATTTGAAATTTTTAATCATCTCCGTTGCCGAATTTGATTGCTGTCCTCCAATCCTTCTGTTTTTAGTATAATTGTCATTGCCACTTAGAAATACACATTCCGCCCTCAATCGTTCAGACAATGACTGCATATTCCTTTGGATATCCAAATTTCAAATACACATTATTTCTCTTATTTTAGATAAGCTGCAAAACTTTCCGATACAGTGTTCGGTTTTCAATGGGTGCCCTCAACACCACACTTAAATTGAATTGTAATCGAGAACATGAACTTCGGGACAGACCGGACGAAAGAGACGAACACGAGTAGCAGACTCGTCTTTGTATTATAATATTTTACTATTATTTTTAATTGAACTAGTAATTGCAATTAAAAATAATAGAAAAATATTATTATGAACAGACGAGTCCGCCACTCGTGTTCGTCGCTTTCGTTCGGTCTGTCCCGAAGTTCATGTTCTCTATTAAAATTCACACATACGTTCTAACAAAAATCTTTCTCACTTGAATTGCATTTTTATTTTTTATTTCATCATCAAAATCTTTCATTGAAATAACCTGGAGCAGGTATATGGATTTTCGAAAATGATCTTCGGAATATAATTCATCTGAAGATTTCCCATTTTCGTAAGCAACCTGGCATCGTGTATTGGATGTTGTGATGATGCATGCCTGTTAACATTAGTGCATGCTTTTTTCGAATTACCCTCGGCCGTATTGAGCAACGCATCCTCCAAACATCAAAGTGTCAAAATAAGAGATTGGATTGTTTTGTTTTCATCTTGCTTCACGTGGGAAAATCTTTATTTGCCTGGAAGCGTTGAATTAACGTTGAAGTTGAGAATATTTTTTTAAAAATATCCAACACTTGTCGACCCCAATCTTCTCTCGCGATGAAGAGCAGTGTGTGACTAGGCGCAGTCGAAAGTTTGAAGAGTGAAAAAAATTCAATTTAAAATTTCGTAAGCGTACATAGGCTGTGTTTTTATCCGGCTGCCTACTTCATGCTCAGTGGGTCGAACGCTTTCACTAGATTCTCTGCACGAGACTGGTTGCGCTGGCCGATTCCACCTTTGTTGGTCATGGAACAAGGCCAGAATGGGTGTGACGACTGTTCCTCATCTGTTTGGCTTTGGTTGCTGCGATTCAGTTCATGCAAATAGGAACGATCTATATTTCTTTAGCAAACTGAGATAGGCGCGGGTGAATTTGAGGAGAGGTATACGGCTGTCGGGGAAGTTTGGTGTGCGTAAGATGTAGTTTGCACCTTCCGATGAATGTATTCGTAATGATTTCAGAGTGAAGGTGTCCGCACCGGTACCTCCGATGTTTGTTCATGAATAAACGTTGATTCAAACGTAATGATTTCAAACGGGCTCTCTGCTGAAAATAACAAAGTACAATAAAATAAAATATTCATAATAAATTCATAATGAAATAGGGGTTGTCTCCGGGACAGCACTGGCCGAAAAAAGACGACCAGAGTCGGCGAGAAACTCTCAGTGCTGTCCCGGAGACAACCCCTATTTCATTATGAATTTGTTATGATTTTTTTTATTTTATTATATTTCAAGAACGACTTTGCCTCTTATATACTTATATTGTTTATAACAAAGTTCACTTACCAACACATCTCAGCGTGTGTTGTGCGTCCAAATAAAGCTCCTTGCCTCTATTGACTCAGGTCTACTCAATTTACAATTTAGTTTTGACTAGGAACTGTGGCTGAAAATGGGGGTGGGGGATGCAACTTGGCAGCTGTCTCACAAAAAAGTGCATTACACTGTAGATTTCTACGATTGTCTAGAGTATCGATAGTATTTTGAATATCGATATGGAACGTGAGCCTGCAGAAGGTCGTAATTATGACTCTTTTTGCGCGTTGTAGCTTAATGAGTAATCCCATCTTGAAATTTCACTGAAATGCCATTCTTGAAGTTGTCACATTTTCGAAAATATTTTGCTGACATGCTACAGACATGAACTCGTTGCGTCATTTTGTTATGTCGATCGCCAAATAAAACAAATAAGTAAAGTAGATGCTTGAGAAATCCCTTAATTTGACTGAGTTTTTATTTGCAGCTTATTAATATATTATAGCGCAGTTGGTTAAGCGACGGACTGTGGTTCGGCGGTCCCGGGTTCGATTCCCAGCGCTGGCTCTCGATTATTCGATCCCGGAGTACTGGTGATAATATGCCTCTCACATAGTGCTTAAGCAGTGAGAGGGGTACAGAATCTTCCTGTTGCTATACACTTCAGTGAATATAAAAAAAAATTAAAAAAAAGACTCACTATTATATTTTTAAGCTGCTCAAGAATATAAAAGCATTTCAATAGTACAGTGAATGACCATTTTATTAGGCAACTGTCCAGCTGAAGACGATTGAGCCAACGGGTGGTTACTTACGACACGTAACCTCTGTACGCAGTATAAATATTTAAGATTTACATAAACAAGTTCAGGAAACCTACATTTTGACCATAATTGAACTTCAAAAGTCGGAGCTTCGAGAGCTTGTTCAAGTATTTTGTATTTCAGAAACTGCGAATATTTTTGGCTTTGATCACACAACAGTAGCAAAATCGAGACCCAGAGTATAAAGAGAATGTTGCAAAAATATAAAAAATGCACTAGGTAAGATGGACCAAAACTAAACAAATAACAACTCAATTTAGCATTTTCTTGCCAAAAGCCATTTCCAACATTTCCACAGCTATGTAAATGAAGGCTTCCCAATAGTGTTTTTTTCTTATGATATGGCTGCAGCAAAGAATAAATTATATCACATACTATTAAATTAATTTATTCCTTTAACGTTTACCGTTTAACGTGTTTCAAATTAATTTTCTAATAAGCAAACCTTCGATGCTTCATCCAATTAAATTTGGCATTGGTGGAGCCAAAAAGCTAAACCGATCGAAAGTTAATCTTATCTTAAAATTGATAACTTCCAATTTCAATAAATATCTGTATGTTTGCGCTATAATATATTCAGGTATTCATGGCCTGCAGAGTCTTCATTAGGATGTGAATGCTTCGTGGACCGCTTCATTAAACCACTAACTCTTTTGTTGGAAGGATCGCTATGAATACAGTACAGGAATAACCATAGTTGGTTGACTCGAGGCTATTTGAAACCACTCATCAGAGGCTGATTTAAGGACGGCGGCCGTGTGAAAGTTATTCGCAATTATTATTTATAAATATGCATGTCGCCAGAGAGAAGACTTGTTTTTGTTTCTATTTCGGTCTATACATGCACCATTTTAATTGCGGTGGTGCCTTCAGGGTCTAGGTGAACGGTTTCTTTTGTGTCTTGTACAAGTCTCAAGGTTTATGCACGACGCTTACACGAAACACGAAACTCAGATGTACTTGAAGGGGAGGGATTGGGGGTATATGGGAGGATCGAGGCCGGCGGATGAGCGAGACTGTCAAATATATTCACTTAATTGGATTACAGATTGGCTATAGTATGGCCAATGTCATTTAGTTTAATGTTTGGCTGATGGCAAAATAGTTTGGCTGAGACCTACCGATGTCTCTGCGCCATAGATACCTCCTGTCGTATACATACATCAGTTTGCACATTAATGGGCAGTAGACTAACTTTTCCACCAGTTCGAACCCGTAGCCGTTCCGTTAGATAAAATCCTGACCGGAAAGGAGAAGAACTTTCGAGTGTTTGTCTGGTCCATGTCTGCAGGTCTATAACTCTTAGGTGACACTCTGTTGCATTTCTCGACGCTGGTGGAACCCTTAATGGGGCAGTAATCCAAAAATCTATCAATGGTACACTGCATGCCATTGATGGTTCTCTGTAGATGAGTAGTAGAATAACTGCAACGAACCAGCTGATTCTCTGAAGCGCCACCAGAGGTCTTAAGGGGATATTAATTGAGCTTTACATTTTTTACATTGAATGGCTTATGATTTATGATTAAATTCATTGAATGAACTAGTCGAGACTGAGATGAGGGAGGTGTGACTTTCCTGCTTCTATATCGTCTTACTGATATTTGCAGTTTCTTGATTATCGCTTAAGGGATATTCACCGATCTTAGAATTTGGAAAATGATTAACTGCTGCGTTTGGTTTTTAACCAAACTTGAAACTTCTAAATAATGTTCAATCCTTGAATTAAGACACGCTATATACTGTTATATGCCATATGTTTGTAATGCGAACATCATTAACTGTGTGTGTTTCCTTGACGTCTTTGGTCCAAGGCAAATGGCAGGAAAAATCCTTCGTTTTTCAAGTTCTCCAGCGTCATTCATTTACGTTTGTTGGACAAACGAATCTCGTCAGAGATGCGTGAACGCGTAATAACCTCATGAGATCCATTGTATAGACTCCTGTTTTGCACATTGGTGGCTGAATAACACTGTACTCTGTACTTGGAAAGCGAGCTCTCTGCAGGTGCTCCTATGGATGATCGTTACAATTACAATCACAATTACAATATGGACCCACAAGCATCCCCGGAAGGGGCCTATGGCGGGGATCAAATGACCAGTTAAGGACAAAGGTGTAGTTATCCTATCCTAACAGGCTCTTGACTTGAGACTCGCCAAGGCCATTCCACTGTCGACACACTCTGGGAAAATAGGAGTTGAAGTACGAGTCACATCTACAATGCAGCTCCTGA